>PVJH01002433.1:9523-62023 GCA_004026705.1 Nesogale talazaci | reverse complement strand
ATTGCTGGGTTTGCCTCATACTTTTGCACTGTAGAAACCTCATGCAAGTTGCTTTTCTTTGAGATAAATTTATTTTATTATGTCTTCATGTTTCAACTAGAATAAATGATTTGTTAGATATAAAGAAATCTTCCTATTAAAGGGGACAAAAGAAAGTCTTCCTCTAGCAGACAAAACCGTCATATTCAAATTTAATTAAGCAAGAAGCCCCCAAACCGCAGAGCATGTCACCCAGCATTGACAAGTAATTAGCTTTGCTCTGAGAGCTACAGGTAGTGAGCAAAGAGCTCTGAATTAAAGACTGAAGTTTCTCAGTCAACTCTGCCCATTGCTAGCTATCATGCCTTGATAGCAGTTTGCTGCTTCAGGCAATGAGTCACATCTGAAGTGTGTCATTCCATGCCAGTTTTTAATTTCACATGATCAAAATAGGGGGAAAGTAAGAATGTTATAGTATATAGTTTAAAATGAACACATTAAAAGGAAATAACTGCTTTTCAAAATAATTTAGTCTTATCATACAGCTAAGCGAGGTGAATATTAAAGTAACATTGAGGGAACTGGTGGTCACCCTTGGCTTTAAAATGAACCATTTATTATAGATCATACTTTCTTTTAACAAAATTTTATCGTGTGTAGAAATGATTTAATTACACAATACTAATGTTAGCATCTGAAAGGCACCCTGCTGTAATGAAAAGAACAGTAAATTCATTGACTACTTGGAATCAGATTACCTGGAACAGACTTATTCCTTGAATAAATTGTTAGTTCACTAATCCTTGCAGTATAGAAGATAAGCATATGTGTGTGCCTGTAGATATGTATATGTGTGTGTTTGGATAGTTCTAAGCAGAAAAATCTGTTCCTGGCATTCCACAAAGAATGGGCTTTAATTTGCCCCTCATTGTCTTTCTATATTAACAGAATCTGCAATGCCTAGGATGTAAATGCATGGCTTCATTGATTCCATCCAATAAGTATAACAGGTTCCCGTTATTCATGTTTACCGAAGATAGCAGTAATGTCAAGTAGTTAAAGTCATTAGCGTTAGCTTAGAGATGGAACTTTAAACTCGGGTTTACATTTACTTAAGTCTGTGTGCTACGTATCCATCCACAGTTCTTTTCAATGCTGTTGCCTGCCCTGGAGTAAATTCAGACCCTAGAGGCCCTCATGTGACAGAGTGAAATTTCCCCTCTGGTTTGCTCAGTTGTAATATTTATTACCGGGAGCAGACTTCCTGTCTCTCTTTCCACGAGCCATTGGTTGAATGGCCAAGTGCTCAATCATCAATGGCGCACCAGGGCTTCGCCTTTTACTTCCTTTATGGAGCGAACCCAATTTGCAGAGCTGTGACTCACGAAGAGGCAGAGGAGGCCAACCCAGAGAGAAAGAATCTGCTCACAGAGAGTCTGTGGTCAGAAAGGCTTGAGGCCCCGAAAAGTCGATTAACCACAGAACACCAAACTCACAGCCGTTGTATCCACTCCTACCGGACAGGGTGGAATTGCCCCCATGGTGACAGTCCATACTCTGCTACTCTTGACGCACATAGCAAGTCTCATCTTTCTCCCATGAGTGACTGGGAATTTTGACCTTTCAGTTTGGGTGTTAGTGACCCCGGGCATAACCACTATGCCACCAGATTCCTTAGAAGGTCATGAAGCTTGGAAGAAATGTATGAGGAGCCCAGCGCAGGCACAAAGGAAACCTGGGAGAACCGGCCGCGTGGGAACAGAAGACTTGCAGGGACATGCAGGCAAGCAGGACCCCGTTGGGCTGGAGATCATGAGGTCGGGTGTGACTTTATAATGAAATACTTCAAAGGGGTTGGCTTTTAAGAGCAGAACTTTTCTTTCCCTCCCTTCTAGAGTCTCTCAGTCAGAACTCAGGCCATCAGCCGACCTCCCTCTGTCCATTCTAGGGAAAGGACCTTCCTTCTCCCTCTTGGCTCTAGGAACCTTGGACTTCCTTGGCATGTGGACAGTCTGGGTGACACTTTCCGTGTATGGGCTCCCTTTTTCATAAGACCCCACCCCCACACCCAACAGATGAGAACTACAACCCACCCTGCTCCAGTATGACTTTACTGGGGAAAAAAAGTCCTCTAAGATCAACCTTGTTTTCTCTAAACAAGGTCATAGTCATCCATACAGAGGTTCGTACTTGAACACACCTTTCAGGGAGACAAAATTCAAGTCCTGGCACCAAGTAGGCATCTGAAAGGACCAAGACCCAGGACTTGGCACAGTTAAAGTGGCAAGGAGGAAGAACAGGTGAATTTGGAAGAGAGTTATGGCTCACACTTCAATAGTCTGGAGGCAGGGTGGGGGAAGCGACTGACCACATAGCTGGCAAGGCTCTGCCTGTTCAGTGCAGGGTGAGGGACAAAGAGCCACAAGCTGCCCTGTGCTTTCCCAGGTCATTTTTGCCAGAGGCTTTCGTATTTATGACATTTCAAATGGGGTGCCTTTAGCGTGCACCTCCTGAGTTCTGTGTCTGTTGTGCCTCTGTGTCCCCCTTCCCCTCGATAAAATTCTCTTGAGTATTGGCAGTTTGGAGCTTAGCCTTCCAGGGCCACAGCAAGTATCGCAATGGAGATATGCAGGAAGATTAAGACGGCTGAGGAGGCAATAAAGAAGCCACACACGACGATGCTGTCAGTTTGGGTCTGAGTGATGGAAACTCCGGTCACAGAAATGCTGCCATGTACCATGTCATCTCCACAAGGGCTGGCAGGCAGCAGCCCCTCTCGGTGTGGCCCTTCTGTGGTGACTGTCTTCTGGCACCCACCTTGGACCATTGCAATCGTCGGCTGCGGCCTCTAGGTGTGCATTGGCCACTTTGGGGAAGCAGATGGCCAGGCCTTTCTTCCTAGTCTGGGACCTTTACCAGAACCTGCTCACCACAGGGTGCTGTGTTGGTGGTTGAGCTTCCAGCATCATCACAACACGCTCACCACCACACAGTGAAAGCCAACAGATGGGTAGTAGTAAAGTAGAAGTGTCTAGGTAGAAAGAATGTGTCTCATGTCATCATACGCCGTTGTAAACCGGTAATATATTCCTGTCTTTGCTTATTAAACATGAATTATGAATAAGTTCTAGTTGATGCCACCTTCCAGTGTCTTTGAAAAAGTGGGGCATGGGCTCTTTGAAAAGATGAACAACTGCCAGGGCTCAAAGCGCCTCACGACTCTGCTGAGCTCGCTCCGCCTCGGAACCAGAACCTCCCTGTGTCCAGTGTGTGTTTTCCTCTAGGAGGTGACCTTGATCTTTGCTGTCTCAGCAGCATCGGCATCTGGCTTGCCAGGTGTCCTGGGCGGGTAGAGAAAGAAAAGTGTACGAGAAAAGTCACTTTGTCCTTAGGCTGCTAATCCTGTGGTGCCTGCTTGTCAAGTTCTGTATAAAATTCAGTTCATTAGAGCAGAGGTTCCGAACCTTCTCTGGACCTGGAGGCCAGACCCCCCGCAGATGGCTGTGGGGTGGCGGTGCATGAGAATCCCTGTCAGAGGAAGCTGGGAAGGGAAGGGAGGCAGTAAGGTTTGGTATCCTGCTGGAGAGCAGAGGTGGGGGCAGCCTGGGACCGCGCTGCTGCTGCATAATGAGCTCAGAGAGGGGTTCACCCTCACCAGGTGTGCAGTGAAGTCATTCTCAAAATGCACCAAATGATAGGAACCAATGCAGTTGGGACCAGGAACTGAACTCTGAGCGACCCCATCAGACAGACCAGTTCTCAGAAACAGAAGACACTTCTTTTGAACTTCTCAGGTGAGACATCTTGGAAGGATCGAGATGCTCTTACTAAGGGAGTGCTTATTTGAAGATTCTGAATTCCAGATTTTCACTGCCAGGAAACAGCCAGTTCTTGCCTTATGTGTCTGTCCAGCCTCCATGCCAATAGCTAGTTCTGTTATGAAACATCTTTCCACTTTATTTGGGTCTGAAGGTCTCAAGTTTCACACAACAAGCTTAGCTCTGTTCAATACTTTCCAAAGAGGCTTTGGAATAACTTTTGTAAAAGTTAGCTTATGGGTGGAATACTTTCTACCACCACGATTTTTTGCCTCCATTCATTTTTCAGTCATAGTCCATTCTAACCATGAAAAGGCCCAAACAGGGAGGGGTTAGCAATGTCTGCAGAGGAGTCATTATCAGCTCAGGTGACCCCAGGAGGGTCAGCACAGTGCCCTGCCCACAGGGTCTGTAATGATCAGGCTTTCTGAAGCAGATCAGCGGGCCACCGGGGGCTGGTAGGACTCGAACTGCCAACCTCTCCCTTAGTTTCTGGGTGGCTGGACTGCGCACACCACCACAGACTCCATGTGGGTTTGAATTACTTCTTTTTCCCTCTTGTTCTGTCTCTGTGCAGGAGGGAAGAGTACATGATCCAGATAGTACAGTGCGGGAAACACTTTCCATCTTGTTAGCTACTGCATAGTGAGTGCACTAGCTGGGTGTCTTCTGTCTCCCCCAGCTACCCTTCAGTGCTGCTGCTGCTGTTGGTTCTGTATCAAGTTAGTGATAACCTTTGGTGGATTGGATCTTCTCCTCTGTGCAATTTAACCTGTAGCAGCTGCCGGATGACTCAAATATGACTTTAGTGATATTTATAGCCTATCGATTGCATAGTTCTTTCATGCAGCGTTGTCATTCATTTAATATGTATTGATTGATTGCGGCTCGCTGAGCACTGAGATGCATTCTAAGCAGCTCTTAGCTTTTTTTTTTTTTTGTATGTTGAGGAAGCAGCATGAGGCCATGGCGGATGGAAGGGACTAACGCCAGCAGGGGTGAAGATCCCTGCTCTTGTGGTTGTAGTTGGCACCATGCGAGGACTCACTCCTGGCTGTAGGACTAAAGGAGTCATTTTCCTATCATTTGCCTTTCATATCCGAATTCTGGGCATGACCCCACTCACTCAGCTGAGACATTTCCCCCCTGTGATAAGGAGGTAGGTTGCTAAGCAACGAGATCTGTAATTGGTAAATGCTTATATATGATTTGATTTGAGTTACATATGAAAATATGTAGCTGTTTTTTCCCCTCTTCGTTATTAGACAACTGATTATCATTTGATCATACTTTGCCCACATGAACTACAATAACTGCGTTAGTCATTCTTCGAATAATCGCATAGAGGTAGTGAATAGACTCCGGGTCTAGAAGAAAGAGAACTTGCATTCTTGCTGGGTGGATAAAACCGGGTGGCTTGTGAGCTGCTACTGCTACTGTTTTTTAATCTGCACGTGAGGGGCTGACACCTTCTCTACCTGCCTCATGGGATCGAGTGACCTATGGAGGCAATGATATTTGGAAAATGCTTTATAAAGAGTAAAATATCCCAAGGCTTATGAATTGTCTAACACTCCAGGCTATTAAATCTTGAGCTTCGGTATAGGTAGGGATGACTCCAAAGACTAGATTGATTAAGAAATCTTGATGGAGCATACTGTCTCTTTCACATGGTGCCTAAGCAGTGAGATGGGACTAGGAACCACAGAAGAAATGTAAGGCACCTCTCATCCCTATGTTATTCATATTGCCGTGATGGAGGCAACACCAGTAACCTGCAAAAGCAGGATATGTGTGTGTGTGTGTATGCGCGCGCACGTGTGTATCTCATCTTGCGATTTTGAGGGACTCAGAGTGCGTATACCTATGTCTCATTTACACTGAGACCAGAAGAACTAGATGATGTCTGGCTATCATTAAAGACTCGTTATGACCAGGGCCACAAGAGATAGATCTTGCTGGAAAAGCGAAAATTTGGAAGGAAGCTTAAAGTCCTAGACAATTCAAACTAACTGAATTTGTTGGGATTAGACGAGTCCTCAAGACTATAATCCTGAGGTTCTCCGTAAAGTTTTAACTGACACTACCCCGAGGTCACCTTTTAGTGAAGTAATAGACTGGCTCATACAAGAAGGAATATTACCTGTGAGTACTACATGCCTTTAAAAATCTACTGTTTATGAGACCAGATAAAGCCAAATTAAAGGGTTAGGGGACAAGGAAGTCACATCACTGGAAACAAAACACTGATGTGCTGTCACAGATGTCACCTACATCACTGGACAGTTTTGGCTGTAATTGTTCCCATTTCTGTCATCATTGTTAAATTTCCATAATTTACTATGTAAATTTTCATCAAAAACACAACAAAATATTTTCTAAGAGGAATTCAAGGGAAACAAGGAAGGTCTTTTCAGTTTGGCACAGACTGAAGTCATTTCTGAAGGCAATTTGGTCAAGTCCTTGAAGAATGGGCAGTTTTGGGGAAAATACAGGTAGCAGCGATCTCTGCCTTTTCATGGTGCATTGAGTTGCAAGACTCGATCCTTTTCCAGCTTGTAACTGTCTGGGGATAGTTTTCCATGCAGTCTTCTTTAATGTTAGTAGTCAGCTGAGTTTTGCTTCCTCGCAGCAAACATTTTATCTGATATCATGTCATAAATGACCTTCCCACACTAATGAAAGGGATCATTTACATAAAAACGACAAACACCCCAAGACCCATATGTTTTGTCTGTCTCCAGAGACATGGAAATGACCTTCCTGACAGTCAATTAGAACATGGAAAGGTGCAGGAGGATGGCCCTCGTCATCCTGTGTTTGGAAAGTTTCCAACATGACTAACAAATGCCTTGCAGTGATGTCAGAGCATGCATTCTTCGGAAACAAAGCATCACAGGTATTTGCACAGGTAGATGGATATCTTAACTGTTTTCAGAAGTCCTGCCTCAGACTGCAGATCCTTGTCCCCTATCCCTACGTTTTACAATCTGTTTTATTATCGTCAACCCCCATGGGCTTGCTGGGAGCCGCTGTGGTCTGTCATGGCATTGCTCATTATCACACAGCCCTATTCCTCAGAGTATTGGACTGGGTTCTAATGGCACATGAGCTGTGGTGGCCGTGGCAGCACTCACCGTTTTCATGGTTAAAGGACCGCCTGGATCATCCCGGAGTTGCTGACAGTGAAGGCTTGGCCACTGTCGTGCCCTCCTGGGTGAGGACCCTTTTTGAGCAGCAGGTGCAGCCGGTCTGAGGGCCTCACTCAGCCCTTCTCCTGAGTCGTTTTGTAGTTAATATTTCACCCAAGTCAATTGCTTGGATCGGCTTTAGTTGCATTTGAACGGCTTCTTCCTAATTTCATAAACTTCAAAAAATTAAATTAAATTAACCCTGGTGGATTATTCCCCACTTGTCCTCAGACAAGACCAAATGTTCTCTGGACCTGGTGAGGAATAGGCCATGCATGGGTTTTTTCACAAAGGACAGAGAATCTAATGTATGACATGGTTTTTCTCTCTACTCCGATAGGAAAGTTCTGTTCTTCACACAGCTAATCATTCTTTAAAAAAAATTTTTTTTTTAGGTCATCAATTTGCTAATTCCCTCAGTCTGGTGGTGCAGTGGTTACGCACTGGGCTTCTCACTGGGTTGGGTCAGCACCCAACCACCAGCCGCGCTGTGGGAGCTGGAGGAGGTGTTCTGTTCCCATACGTGCTAGAGTCTTGGAGCCCACAGGGGCAGTGCTGGCCTGTTCCCACAAGCGGCACAGTGATCAACTGCATGGCAGTGATCTTGGTTTGGTTTGTCTTTTTTGAGACGTCCAGTGTGGCCTCAAACCCATCGCAATAAGGGGCAAATGCACCTGTGCTACCCAGGGCTTTCGATAGCAACTGTTGTTGGTTTCCTGAATATCTGCCAGGTGTTTTTCCCAGTGTGCCTCCAACCATTTGTTTGGTATCTGAGCATATTAACTCCACCACCCAGGGGTTCCTCCATTGAATTCCCATGAGACGAATTTAGAATGAGAAACTTTCTAGATAAGTACCCTGCAATTCTGAAAATCCAGGGGGTATTTGACAAATCACCTACCACTCAACTGAAAACAAAACAAAGGACATCCCCACAAATTCTTTCAATTTTCCCCTTGACTCTATCTATACAACCAAAGCTTAAGACTTAGTTCCACCTAAGTCTTTTAAATCCATCTGATATTTATCTTATCTTTTTTTTAAATGAGTTGGGTAGACTTGGTCAAGGAGAAGAGGTTACCAGCCCATAGAATGTTGTCTCTGTATCAAACCAATGTTAGCGGAGTTGCCTTCTGCTTGTGAAATGAGTAAGGACTGCTGAAAGAAGGGGGTGGAAGTGAGGCAGTGAGCTCGGTAGCTTTAAATTCTAGCTAAGTAGAGACGACTGCTCTCCTCACAGCCTGATCATTCTAGCCTACCGCCGTTCTCTTTATAGGTGTTCAGTAAATATTAATTTCATGCTGCAGGAGAGACTATCTTTCTCCCTGAAATAAGACACAGGGACTTAAATGACTCTCAGGGATATTTAAAGATGTCTTCTGGGAGGAATCGCTCTGGGGACTACGTGAGAGTGTCTTGGCAAGAACGAGACAAGTAAATAGGGCTTACCGTAACTTTTCAGATTAATTTTTTAGTTAAGTCATATAAAACAGCCAGATCATCTATTTCTCTCCCTTTGGAAAAAAAATTGTATATAACATTGATCACACAAAGTGTACTCCTGAACATAATGCCTTGACATTGCCATTTCTCTTCTGACTGCCTCCTTTAGGTCACGGCATGATACCATTACACAGGAACACTCTCCGTAGCGTCACCTTCTCTTGCCGTGTGCCATGGAAGGGCTCTACAGAAAGAGCTGACATCCAAGAAAATGGAATCTATAAATACCAGTCAAGAAGCTGATTTTAATGATGTCAACATTAAAGTTAGGGTAGAATTCAGCCCTGTGGATTATGATTCCTATTAATCTTAGCATTAAGAAGTCCCCCTAGCATATTCCTTCTATCCACATTTTTTATACAAATCCTTTTATTGGGGGCTCATAAAAATCTTGTCACAATCCATTCATAAGTCCGTTGTGTGTCAAGCACATTTGTACATACGTTGCCGGCATCATTCTCATAACATTTGCTTTCTATGTAAGCCCTTGGCATCGGCTCCCCATTCTTTTCACCTCCCTCCCCGTTATCCCTCCCTCATAAATATTTTATAATGTATAAATTATTATTACTTTGTCATATCTTACACTGTGCAATGTCTCCCTTCACATACTTCCCCATTACCCATACCCCAGGAAAGAGGTTATATGTAGATCCTTATCGGTTTCCCCTTTCTATCTCACCTTCCCTCCTCCCTCCCGGTATCTCCACTCTCACAACTGGTCCTGAAGGGTTCATCTGTCCCGGATTCCCTGTGTTTCTGACTCCTATCTGTACCAGCGTACATCCTCTGTCTAACTGGATTTGAAAGGTAGAATCGGGATCATGATAGTGGGGAGTGGTGGAGAAGCGTTTAAGAACTGGAGGAAACTTGAAAGCTTCATCATTGCTACACTGCACCCTAATAGGTTCGTCTCCTCCCAATGACCCCTCTGTAAGGGGAAGTCTGTTATCTCATCTTTTAGTAAATATCCACATATTTTTAAGGAGAAATCAATTTGGTGATGTGTGCTCAAAATAATTCACTTATTACTGTTTTCTCTGACCAGAAGCCAAAGAAGGTTCTCTAAGTGGACCAGAGATTCCAGGAATCACTGCAGGCTTTTTGCATTAGAAAGGAGTTTGGCAGTCTTCCAGTTTTCATAATGCACGCCCTCCTCTCACTAGTATTCTCTGTAAGTGGCCTTCTAGCTACTACCTAGATGCTTTCAGAGCAGAAAGCACACTCACTGTGCCAAGCAGCCCCCAGCATGGGTGTTCTGCTCCAGTTTTAGAAAGAGATCTTTTATATAAAGTGTGATAATCACAGAATCTCATGTCAGCTTGAGGATTATGAAAAGTGTAGGGGTGGAGTGTAGCCCATCAATAAGGTTACAGCCTGATGATGTCTCCTTGTGGGTATGGCCTTTCAGGAAGATTCTGGGAGTTTCTTCTCTTTTACTCTGGAATCTGGCTACACTCTCTCTCTGCTTCACCCTCCTGTTCTATTGACAAGCCACATGGAGCCAGGCTGATGGGGAGGTGTCCACTGTCATTGGATTCACAAGACTTTTCACCCACCAGCCTATGATCTTCCATTGCGTGTGTGTACGTGAAGCTAAAGAGTAATTTCTGGATGAGTATCGGACTTTAAGGACTAATATCAGATTTATGGACTTGTTCTGGACTGGATTGGGCTGAACTGGTTTATCAATATACACAATTGCTCTTTGATATAATGCTCTTCCATACACATATATGCGTGTCACCGAATTTGTTTCTCTAGTTGACCAGGTCTAACACCTGAAGTTACAAAATACCATTAGGTTTCACCTACTTGTTTGCTAGTTGTGTTTATTTAAGTCTAATCCATGTTCAGAACAGGCCCTCCTGGTGCAGTGAGTTCAGCATTGGGCCGCTAACCACAAGGTCGGAGATTCTAACTCAGCAGCTATTCTGAGGGAGAAATATGAGGCAGTCTCTCCCTGTCAAGATGTATAGTCACAAACAAACCCTAGTGAGCAGTTCTCCTTCATACCACAGGGTTTCAATGGACAGCAGTGGCAGGGAATACATGCTCAAAGGCAGTGTGTGGTAACATAGGACACACAGCTCCACTGCTTATGACCCCTTTCCTTCAAAGTGCCACTTATGACATCCTTCCTGTAGGCCAGGAATCATACTAAACCCTTTACATTTGTTTTTTAGGGGGAAAAGAAGTATTTAAGGTAGGTACCACTTGGGTTGCATTTTATTCTGCAGAAATGAAGCTTGATTGTACTTTAAATCATAAGGGGTGGTGTCAATGATTGACACTCTCGGCTGCATACTAAAAAATCAGAGAGGAAAGCCTACCACGAGGCACCCTCAGAAGAAAGGTCTACGCGTGGCACAGAGTGTAAAGCAGCCATCTGTCAGAGATGCCAGATCTGTGGACATTTGAACAAAGACGTAAAGGAAATGAGAGGATAAATCATCTGCCCATCTCTGTTTGTGCCAGAGCAGTCTAGGTTGAAGTCCTATGGTAGGACTGTATCTGGAAGCCAGTCTGGGTGGAGCGGAAAACAATGAGGTGAGAAGGAGTCTTTGGGACACAAGGGAGTGGGCCAAGGTCATAGTAGACCTTTCAGACCATTCTGAGCACTTTGGCTTCTCCTCGGAGTGTGATGGGGTACCACGTAAAAAAAGGTACTAAACGGAGCAGGCTTTGTTTTAATGATTCCTCTGGTTATTATGTAGAGGACAATCTTCAGAGAGGAAGGAGGTGTCAAACCAGAAGAGACACACATTAGAAGACAATATCAGGACTCTTGGCAATAGAAGTTAGTGGCTCAGAATATGATGCTCACAGGGTAGGTGGCAATCGAGGGCTACATCCCTATCTTTATTGAAGAAGGACTCTGGCGAGTTGGGTGTGTGATGTTAGCAAAAGGAGAAACAGAGATTCCTGTAGCACAGGAAGCACATCATTGCTATTTCTCAATCAGTGGACAGAGTGGACAGAGTGGCTTCTGTACAACAGATTGAAACATGGCCCAGTCTTGCTCAACCCTCCCAATTGTTCATGTTTGCGCCCATTGTTTAGCCACTACAGCACGACATCTAATTTAGAGTCTTTTTCTCTCACTTTCTACTTTACCAAGAATGATGTCCCTTTTTCAGCAACTGGTCTCTCCCTATAAGCTGTCCAAAGTGCATGAGACACAGTCTCCCCGTCCTCTTTCCTAAGGAACTTCCTGGCTGTACTCCCTTCCCTCCAAGGCAGATTTGTTTGTTCTTCTGGATTCATGTGGAGAACAGGCCACAGTACTATCAATATTCTTCATCCCCCCCTATAATTCAAACACACCCGTGCTTCTCTGGCTGTGATTAAGTCCCTGGGGGTACATGGTGCTTGGCTGCAATCCCCCAGACCTTTCCATGGGAGAAAACACCTAGCAAGCTACTCCCCCCAGAAGTTCCATCTAGAAAATCCCATGGGACATTTCTACTCTGTCCTACAGAATTAGAAAAGGCAACTCAATGAACATAGCAAGATAGGTATATATGTATATATATATATATGTATACACACATATGTATTTCAAAAGGTTTGTGGAAAAATGCCATTCTCTTTCAATTCTAGTTTCTCATGAACTTTTAAAAGTTCCCTCAAATATAAGAAGTTTTAAAAGTGTCCTCAGACAAACTATAATGTGGATAATACACATGAAGAGGACTAAGGATTGAGCCCTGGAGCACTTCATCATTAAGAAATTGGCGAGAAGGAACTATCAAAGGAAACAGGGAGAAAAAGAAGGCAGTGATTCTGATAGGTGCACTACATTGGGGACCGAGAACCAGTTTACTGCAAGTCTTGGTTCATGCTGGCACAAGGTATTTCAATGGAGAGGGGAACTGAAGTCTGGTGGGAATGTCCTCATGGAGAACAAATGAGAAAGGGAGAAAAATCAGTAGAAACAGCACCTGTCACGAGTTTTGCTACAAGAATAAGGAAATAGTGGTAGTTGGCTGGGGCATTAGAATCAAGAGAAGGATTTAACAAGTCATTTTATTGGGAGCTAATACAGATAACTTCATTCCATTATTCAATCATACCAAGCAGGTTTGTATAATTGCTACCACGGGTAGTTTCAAAACATTGTTTTCCTTCCTGAATTTCTTGATATCATCTCCCTTTTACTGCCCCCCCACCACCACAACACCACTGTACCCCTCCACCCCTAAATCCTTATTCTGTTTGCTATCCCTATAGGTTCATTCACCCTGGGTTTCATATACTGAAAAACATGCAACAAAAATTCAAGAGGGTGACCCCCAGGGACATAATACAACCAAGATAAACCCAACATGAACAATAACAAAACACACACACACATATACACAGAGAGTGTTGAAAACCAGATCATACCCAGTGTGCATCCCCAGAATCTTATTTCCTATATAGCTCCCACAAATTTATCTGGGGCTCTCTCTCCTTTGTTGCCTTCTGCAGACCAGATCGTCACAGTTTAGGCTCTGATACTTTGGATTATATGATTTACCACTCTTCAGTGACTGCTCTTGGTGTGCTTCTTCCAGTTGGGCTTAGTTGACTTAGACGGCTGCTTTGTTGTTGTTGTTGTTTTAATGGGGGATGCCAGCATGTTGGCTGTTGGGAACGATCCAACAGAGAGTGAAACGGTGATCTTGTAGAAGAGAGAAGGGAATGTGTTGTTGAGTCTATCCTTCGTGTGTGTTCCATTCAAGTGTGTTCCATTCAAGGACTCTTAGGGCCTTTGTCTGCTGTGTGTGTGTGTGTGTGTGTGTGTGTGTGAGACGATGTGGGCATGAGTCGCAGAGACTGGTAATGGAGAAGTCAGTGGGTCACGATGGCTTCTGAGCTGTCCTACACATATCCTCACCCACTTCTCTCCTCTGAATCTCCGAGTGAAGCTGTCTGGTGAGACCATGGGAGCGATAGTGGCTGCCAAATCCTTTTACTTCAGCACAAAAAGAATCCCACACGCAAATGGATGTACACCGCCTTCCAGTTACTAGTAGATCATCTTCCCTCCCCTCCCCCTGCCTTGCCTTCTCTCCAAAACATAGACAGCTTCACAGCTGTGAGGAATCACTGAGCAGAGGAGCACGTGTCAGAGGGACTCAGTGCTGGTGGCACGTGCCTCTGCCTGACATAGAACTCTGCCCGAGTCACTGTTCATTTAGGGAGAACGTCTCAAAGAGGAATAAGAACTGCCAAGAGGAGCAAGTGAGGAGTTGCTGGAGTAAGTGAGCAGTTCCACGACGCCCCTCGTTTTTTAAGGAAATCATCAGAAAGCATGACAATGAGACTATGGGAGAAAATATATTCCTTTCCTCCCCATCCCCCGGCCCCCTTTCCCTCAGTGGCAACAGGAACCATGGCAGAAATCTGCTTCCTGTGCCCTGGAATTTTCATCATCGTCCTGGAGTGACTGTCGAGTTTCTCAGGCACTGAGCACGGGGCTTTGGCAGTATGTTTCCATCCAAATGTGTGGTCCCTCTTGTATTCCTTTCTTCCGTGTTTCAGTCTTGTGATATAGATTTTCAGTTTTACAGTATGAAAAATCAAACTTTGAGATTGTGATGCAATGAATCCTAGGAATAATGAACGTAGGGAGACAGCAAGTAGACTAAGGAAGGGTTCCTGGGGCGGGGGGGTGGGGGGTGAGGTGGGGTACAACGGAGCTGATGTCAAGGAGTTCAAGATGAAAGAGGGCGTTTTAAAACTGATTGTGATAGCAATCGTACTACACTGCTTGATGTGATGGAATGATGGAGGGACACATCTGTACCAGCTCCCAATAAAATGGTTTTGGAAAGGAAAAAAAAAGATGATGCAGTTTATGGTTACGTGTGCAGTGGGGGTTTCATAGCTCAGGCCTTGTCCAAGGCACCGTAAGTGTTGATACAAAATTAAAATTGAATGCCTTGAGTCTGTTGAGAGGGAGAGAGAAAAATGGACAGAGATGCAAGCAATGCTGACTTTGTCCTGAATGAATGAAGCCTGGCCAGTCACAGAGAAGGACCCGGGCAGACTGAGGTTTTGAGTCACAGAATAAAGTTGAGGCATCTCAGATCCTTACAGCATTTAAGAAAGAAAAAAAAAAAAAACGGAAGACCTGAAACAAGAATATCATGTGAAAACATTAAGCATTATGCAAATATGTTGTTTTCAGTTGCCCGTAGTGGTCCATAGGGAAGGATGACTTGGAGAACTTTCAGATCAGAGCTTTGCCAGGCCTTTCTTCCTTGTCTGCCTCATTCTAGAAGCTTCACTGAATACTGATCCCTTTACGTGAACCCCTCTAGTATCTGAAAGATCAATGGCATAGCTTCTAGTATCACAGCAACACGGAAGCCACCACGGTATGGCAAACTGAAGGTGGGTGATGGAGAAACGAGTCCAGGCTTGTATGGCTTAATGGCTGGTATACACTCTGTGAAATAGAACCATATTTCATTTGTATATTGAGCCAACACCTATTCCCATGGAGTACTGAACTGGGGACTGTGAACACCACAAGAAAGTGCCCATTCTGGGTCTACATAGCTAATGTTGTCTTCTCTGCTACACCTTCCACAGGGATTGCCAGTCTACCTGAGAGAAGTTTGCTTGGGGAGGTGACAGTGGGAGTCAAAAGAGCAGAGGGTTCAAGCCAGGTCTGTGGTGCACCGGGCCTGTTGTTTTCCATTGATGCCCTGTAGGACTACAGTGGCCAAGGAGGCAAGAGGGAGTGGTGTTGGGAGTTTGGGCCTGGGCCTTGCACAACAAAGGGGCAGAGGTGGGGCTCTGACTCAAAAGGAGATTCTGGTGCCCAGGAACCTGGGTGCTCTCCCCATGGTCATATGCACTTAGTTGTGGTTTGAATGGGGTTTGAAGCAACACCTTATATGCCTGTCTATTGTCTGTGAAATGTGGTTAGTTATTCCCGATGAATCCATGCTTGTGTTCCCTTTTTATATCTTCTGAGAACATTCCCGTTATGTGGCAGACTTCCAACACAGGTCCTGACTATTTAAAAAAATAAACACACTTTGCCTTAAGTGTGTTTCCACTTCTTGCTTGGTTTTCCACGTCTGCTCCAGCATAAGGTCATGATATGTTAAACATCAGAGCGCATTGGGTGGGTAGAGGACATGATGTGAGCACCCCATGTGATTGGGGGTGCTGGCTGGCCACCCCCATGCCACCCCACTCTCCATGTGTACCACTCATTCCTGGCACTTTCCCGTGAAGTGCATTTTGCATCTGAAGACCGTCCTGCCCCAAAGCCTGCTTTTCCAGAGGCTCCACCTCCTGCACCCCGACGTAGTGATATGTGTTTAATTAGCAGTTGTTTCCCCTCTTGACCTGCACCGGCCTTTTTTCTCCCCAGCTGCATACATAACAGGCCTCCGCTGCTTGCCACATGGCTCGTTGTCAGGCTGAAGTGGATTTTACAAGGTGTTAGAATGTGTAAATATGACTCATACCAGGTCTCACTGGAATTCATGTCACAGAAGTTGTGGATTGATTGCTGTTGTTTATCTCCAAAGATGGCCACCTGTAGACATGCCAAAGCGGAATGAGGCTGACAGTGGTTTATTGTAAATACTGACACAAATGCTGTCCTTGTTCTGATGCATAGACCACTGGGTGTCTGGGTCATGCTTGCAGTTGAATGGCAGACTTTCCAAAGGCGACCACTATGACTTTTTCCCGTGTGCCTCAGGGTGGGCGGGACCATTCCGCCTGTAAGTTAGCAGCAGAGCATGGTAATGTTGGTGCTAAATCAAGGCAGTCAGGATCTCTGATGAGCTATGGACAGAGAACCAGCTGTGCTTTTACAGAGTCCACTGAGAGAGAGGGGAGAAAGTGCTATCAAGGTTTTACATAAGAACTTGACATGGTTTCTTGAAGAGAAAGAAAATAACTCTACCAGATCTGATGCTGGAGTAATTGTCGCCTTCTCCACCCTTTCTCACATTTGTTTTTCTTCAGAGCTGCCCAGAAGTTAAATCTGTCTTCGAAAAAGAAGAAACACCGGCCTTCTACATCTTCTGCAGCCGAACCACCTCTCTTTGCCACCAGCTTCAGTGGGATCCTGCAGGCCTCTCCTCCCCCTGCCCCACCCTGTCTGCTGAGAGCCGTCAACAAGGTGAAGGACACCCCAGGCCTGGGCAAGGTAGGCAAGTCTGCTGGTGCAGCTTCTCCCCTAGACCCAAGGCAGTAAGAGCTTCAATTTGTTTAATCGAGAAAACAAAACACAATTCAATAAAACATTACAGACACGTGTGCGTGTGTGTATAGATAACGAACAACAGACAGCTGTGGAGTCTTGGCTCTTGGCAGGAGATGGCCAGGCCCTTGTCCCCAGGCAGGTTCTCAGTACCACTCTTAACAAGAGAGTACACATTGAGCTACTTAGGGACCTCCCATTCTGGTGTTTGTTTGTTTGTTTGTTTGAAATCCTTTGTTTACAGATACCAGTATCGTTAAAGTCAAATCTGACTCATGCAACATGTGTCCTAGTAGAACTGTTCTCCATAGGGTTTCTTCGTGGGGCTTTTCACCAGATTTTCATTCCCAGGACTGGAACCTCCGCCCTTTAGTGGAGCAGCTGAGGACCCGTCTTGATACCTAATTAAAACTGTCAATTTGTTGCCAGTTTGATTTGGGTAGGAAGTTAGCCTTGCATTGTTGACGCAACTGTAGCAGCCAGAAGAGAAGACACAAGGCCTCAAAAGAAAAAAGGCAGGGAAGAAGACCAGGAGATGTAAAATTCCTCCCCATTTTTCTCAATTATTTTCCTCCAAAGAAATCACGATTTCTGTTTCCAAACCAAACGGCTAATGGGATTCCTAGGGCGCATGCTAGGTTGTGCATTTCTGGTTGAGAACATAATTAGAATAGTCAAAAATATGTAGAAAGGGTCTTAGGAACATCAATACCTTTCCCAGCCCTAATTAAAATGCTTTGATTTTTAAATGCCATCTCTAAAATCTTTCTCTCCCACGATAAACTTCTAGGTGAGATAACAATGTATGGCTACTCTTCAATTGCAAATTAAAATGCTTTGATTTTTAAATGCCATCTCTAAAATCTTTCTCTCCCACGATAAACTTCTAGGTGAGATAACAATGTATGGCTACTCTTCAATTGCAGGATACACTGGGACTTCTCAAAAGGTTTAGATAAAGAGATGGCTATCTCATTTCTCCCATTGTCATCAGCGGTGGGGTTGCCTCTGCAACCTTGCCAGTTTTTGCCTGCTTGACCTGAATCTGTTCTGAGCTTCATTGGGACAATTACCTGTCTTGCTGAAGAGAGCAGCTACTAAATCTTAGGGATTGAATTTGTACTTCTACAGATCACTGACTGTCAAGCCCCTTGACCCACAGTCAGGCCAACTTGGTAGTCCTGACACCCTTTGCCCATCCTCTGGACACTTCTCTATTCCTTCAGTTTATCTGTCTCCCTCCTTGTTACCCTACCCCAGTTTCGCCCTGCCATTAGGAAAATCTCTAACTTGATATGCTACTCGTTTCATAAGTGTTGAGGTTTGCGGAAAGGTTTGGTTGACTAGGGCCAAGTTTACGCCAATAGAAAGCATCCAGCGTTTTGGATTTTCCCAAGGATTTGGAGCAACGATGAGAGGTCTCAACTCTGGCTTTCCCAGGACTGGAGCTGAAGTAAGAAATAAAAGCATTAGGCCAGGGGCATGTGAGGCTGGTTATCATGCCACCAGACAAGTACAGAAGTTGCATGGAGAGAACTCAGAAGGGCAGTGGTAGTCTTAGGGGGCCAGTGTTTGAAATAATAATGGGTGGATGAAAAGCTGCCTTCCATATAGGGTAGGTCCAAGTAGCTGCCAGTCTTCTGTTTCACTAAGAGGGTTTACAGTTTTGATGTCATGAGCTTCCCTGGTAGTCCCCTCTTCTCATGTTTGGCCAACACTCACCTTCTCCTCTGGATAAGAGGGGACAGAGATGACAGCACTTCGAAGAGCCACTACTAAACTACCAGTCCAACTGGCATGCTCATGTATCCCAATACAATATGTCCACCCCATCCCCCAGGCATTAAAAACAAGCAACTCACTGCCATCATGTTGAGGTCAACGCTTAGTGACCATGGAGGGTCAGAGTAGAACAGCCCTTGCAAGTTCCTGAGATTGCCATTCTTTGTGAGAGAGTGCCACATCCTTCTCTTGCAAAGCAGCTAGTGGTTTCAAACAGCGGCCCTTGGAGCTAGCACAGCACATAACCACTACAGCCCCAGGGCTCTAGGACACATTCGATGAACTACTTAAGAAGCTGTCTTTCAGCAGCGATACCACAAACCCTGTCCAAGGTTCTTAAAGAGTTGATGTAGATACATCTTCAGGGACAGATGTAGCCTGAACCCCAACCCCAGAACTTCTGTCTTTGCATCCTCATACCTAGCCCCTTTCCCTGAAATTCTAGATAAAGGAAGCAGGGACCAAACCTGCAGAAATTATGTCGGCAGCCAGGAGGATGACTCCATACTTGGTACCAACATTCTTTAGGCAAGGTGAAGTACTATTTCAAAATTGAGTTCATGGCATACTGGGTGTCGTGACCACCAAGTGTAAGATGAAGAGTTATAATCATGAATAAAATGTTATTTGACATTGAGTCTGTTCCCCCATGTGTTTGAGTAGAACTATTCCAAACCTCTTTTGAGGTTGTGACGTTTTGGAATTTGATCCTCAGATTTTTCTTCCATGATGTCTCTGGATTATTTGAACTGCCAGCCTTTCACTTAGTATGCTAGCACTAATTGTTTGTGCTATCCAAATACTCCTATTAATAAGCTACTCTTGCAAATCAGACACCTCATGATAAAAAAAGCATCAGTTCTCTGACTCAGTTTCAGCTCAGTATGCTTTCTTGAATAGGAGAGAAATTTGCCTTCCTGGGGATGCCAGGAAGCCCTAAGTTTGTCCATGGAAATGTGTCCTAGATGCAGTCGTCAGCCTGGGTATCGTAACCGTGGGCGGAGGTGTGACTTCTGTTTGAGCAGCAGTCCCATGGCAGCTCATCCTCCTTCCGGTCCTGCTGGGGATATGGGGACAGTGGTGGAACAAGTGACAGTTGGAGGATGTGAGCTCTCTGAAAGACATTCCTAGTAATTTGATTGCTAACTTTAAGCTACCTACTGTGATTGAAACTAGAAGTCGTTGAGCATGTATGCCATCTGCCCTTTCCTTCCCAGGAGAGTTTGCTTCCATAACACCAAAAGATTTTCCCTCTTGCCTTTAGGTACCACATTGCCTGACCTTCCACTGACCTCATCTTCCCACTTTTCCACTCACTGACTTCTCACTGTGATTAAGATGTGCAGTTGTTTTTATCTGCTTGGGAAAACCCAGTCAATTTACTTTCATTTTGAAATGTTTACTTGAATCTCTCAGAAATATATAACCATTCCTAGATTGTTTAGTTCCTATCAAGTCAGAGCAAAACACTGCCCAGTAATGGCCCGCACTCACCTTTGTTATGTTGGAGCCCAGCCGCATCACCGCCTCCAATGCTCTCAAGGGTCTACCTCTTTTTTGTTGACTTTCTATTTTACCAAACTCGATGCCCTTTTCTAAACTCCTGATATAAGAAGTCCTGATAACAAGTTCAAAGTCCATTAGTCTCTCCATCTCACTTCTATGGGACATGCTGGGCATACTTCTCCCAAGAGAGATGTTTGTTCTATCAGTAGCCCATGGCCCATTCAATGTTCTTCTGCAGCACCATTAGTCAAACACGCCAATTCTTCTCCAGTTTTCCACATCACTGTCCAACTTTCACATGTGTATGAGTCAAATGCTATGGCTTGGGGCATGTGTGCCTTAGTCCTCAAGGTGGCTACCGTCCCTCTTCGAGTCTTTGAAGAGGTCTTTTGCATAAGATTTGACCTATGCCAAAACTCATTGGATGTCTCCACTGCTGTTTCCATGCTCGTTGATTGTGTATTCGAGCAAAATGAAATCCTTGAGAACTCACAGCTTTTCTCTGCTTATTTGGGTGGTTTTCTATTGGTCTGGTTGTGAGTGTGTTTGTTTGGTTTACCTTGTGTTGTGATCCAAACTGAAGGCGCCAATCCTGGATCTCCATCACCATGTGCTTCCCTCCTCACTTTCAGCAAGCCTGGTCTGCCTATCACGTGTTCTTAGCCTTCCCCTTCTCCAACATGGGTGTGATGCAAGATAATGACGCTGCTTGCTCCCATAATGCCACTTGCCTGTCACTCTGTCATCCTTCTGTGGTGGCTTCTGTGTTGCTGGAACCTCTTTTATCCATATAGTAAATATCAGCAGGTTCATCCAAGGTGAACAGTTTCCTTGGGTTTCCCGATTAAGAGCAGACTATGAAAAAGGAATAGGGTGCCCACTTCTGAGGAAGTAGCCACTGAACACTTTATGAATAGCTATTATATCCAGTCTGTATGCTGAGCAAATATTCTAATGAAATTTGGAAAGACTTAAAGTTAGAAATCCACAAAGGAAGAACACGATCAGCATATCTCAACCTGATATGAGAAGGGGAAATTCAAGCCATGAGTTGCAATATTGAAGGATTCTATGGACAAACTACTGAATGGTGCAAGAAGCATACAAAGAAGATGGAAGGAATAGACAGTCACTGTACTGTACTAGGAGCTCTGGTGGTGTAATCACTGTAATCTACATGGTGAGGGGGGAGAGAGAGAGAGAGAGAGAGAGAGAGAGAGAGAGAGAAAGAGAAAGAGAGAGAGAATAGACTTTCTACTTTCATAAACAATTACAGTATGAGAATCCCACCGAAGGTCACTGTGCATCTGCATTGACTCAATAGCAGTGAGGTTTTTTTTTTTTTAGTACTGAAAGAAATGGCCAACCTACAACCCTTTCAAGAGGTAGCATATGATTAATCTGACAAAAGACATCCAAGTTGCGCTGCAGGCATTTGCAAAACCAATGTTATAGGAATTGATGGTCTAACTATTGAAATGTTTCAACAAGCCAGTGAAGCACTGGAAGCACCACTCATCTATGGCAAGAAATTCAGGAGATTCCCTACTTGTGTCCATTTCAAAGAGAGATGATGCCACAGAACACAGAAATTATCAAACAATAGCATTACTACCCGATAGAAGAGGCAAAAACTACACCCTTATAGTATTATTGTTTGGAGAAGTGAGTAGTAGAAACTATCACAAGATGGTAATAGTGGTAAAGAAAACAGGGGTGGTAAAACTTCCAGGCAACACATAAAGACATTACCAGTCAATAAGACCTAATTAGTAAAATAGAGCATTTTAAAAAGTACTAATTCTAATAAACCTCATCTACTCTGGATAGTTGTAAGTCAGTATATTTTAAAAGCATACAATACGAAGAAGAAGTCAATTATAATAATAGGCAATGTACAAAGTTGAGATTCTACTGCTTTCCAGGGTATAGAGTACTAATCATGACAGCAGGGAATAAAGGAGCCTTGGTGATAACGTGGGTTACTCACTGGGCTGTGATCTGTAGGTCGGTATTTCAAACCCAGCTGATGCCCCAATGGAGAAAGACCAGGCTACCAGCTCTCGTCAAGATTTCAAGTATCAGAAATCCAAAGGGGTAGTTTGACTGTCCAACAGGGTACTCTGTAAGTAGAAATAAACTCAATGCCCTGGGCTTTGTTTCATTCAAATGCTAAAACTTTTATTGCTATTCATGTACTCTTATTCCATGATATTGGAGAGTGAGCTAGCTACCATCTATGCAGTCCTGTTTCTGGCTGTTGGACTGGGTGAACTTACAGGTTGGCTTGTTGGTGAGCTGTCCAGTCCACTTAAGAAGTGCCATCTTCATTGGCTGGTGTTCTTTCATTACTTGCTCTAGTTAACAGCATGTAGGTCAGTCAGGAGACTTGTGTGTGGTTCCTCAAACACGCTCTACGGACCTCGGGGAGCACTGTTGGTAAGCCAACAGTTGGACTGCTGAGAGGCAGGCGGTTCACATCCATCAGCCACGTGGAGGGAGAAAGCCATGTCTGTCTGCTCCATGGAGATTGAGAGCCTCGGAAATGCTGTGGAGGGGAACAGGACCCAGACTTGCCCGAGTGGCAGTGGGTTTGGCTTGTACTTTTTACTGGTGATTCATGGGATCTTTTAATAAGAATGGTATCTTTTTAATAAGAATGGACCCTTGGAGCAATAACAGGCCTATTTGGGGATTTAGGTTGTCAGTCATTAAGATCCCCTTTAATTTATGAGAACATTTAAAGTATTGGATCTACAGAGTAGTGGGGTGGGGGGCAGGGGTGGAGGGTTGTGCAACAGTTTGGTCATGGCATTAGGCATTGCCTGTATAACATTGCCTTATAGACTTGTCAAAATAATTATGGATTTCTCCTAAACATAACTCCCAGACGGATCCTTGGAATCTGTTTCTCAAAGTACACTGATTCTTTAAAATGCATACTACTCAGAGTAAAATGGTCGCATCGATTTATCTGGGTCAATTTATTGTTTGATTCAGAAGTGGTTTTGGGGTACCAATTTTTTCAAAATCCAACATTTAGTGATGTTAAGAAAAACTGTAGGATTAGGCTAATTGGATGAAATAACCCACAAAGCCTAAAGATCTTTGAAGCAGGGAAATAAGTGTCACAGAAATTCATACATCAACAGCATCTGTAACCATTTTGATGTGGTTCGGCTACAACAACACTCTGTAATCACTCATTGCATTAATATAAACATAAAAGGCATGTTTGCTTATATATTAAAGGATATCTCATTCTTATATATTTTAATATGTAAAAAGTTTATAATTTTTAATATGTAAGCATATTAAAGCAGAAACTTTAGAAAATCAAGTGTCTGGCGGTACTGCGGTACAAGCAGTGGACTATGGGCTGCATGGTTTGCAGTTCAAACCCACCACCTGCTCGTCTGGAGGAAAATGAAGCCTTTGGCTCCCAGGATCCGCAGCCTCAGAAACGCTATAGGAACAAACACCGGGAGTCTGAATCAGCTCCATGGCAGAGAGATGTTTTGTTTGGGTTAATGATAGTTTCGTTGGTAAAGCTACAACTTAAACCCCAGATGCTTTGACAGTTATGGTCTTTATAGTTTTTCTCAGTTTTTTTAAACTGAAGTCTCTAATTGGAGAATTACATTACCTAAACCCATGAAGGTTGGGTTTTTTTTAATGCATGAGCCACCTGTTTCAGTAATTAATAGCACTATATTGAATAAGACTCTTCTCACCTCCTAATTATTTTTTTCTGATGTAACTTTTTCATGTTTCCCTCTCCTTTCATCTTGCATTATATAGAGACACCTAGGAATAACATAACAAGTCTGCCGATGTCTAAATCTACAGGTAAAAGCAACAAGCCCATTAGTCAGATATTTTAGGAGAAAGGAGAAAAATGGTTTCTTATATGCTGGAAATAGAATACTAAGACATCAGCAATATTTTTGTGTAAAATCCTTACTATTCTACCCTCACTCACTTTTACATAGTTCCTTTTCTGTGGGATCTTGGATCTTGGATGAGTCAAATCTTTTGAAACCATCTGTTCCTATGGATTTTGTGGCTTCAAAAGAAGATTCAAATGTGTCGAATCATTGAAAAACAATACCAAGGATCTTAAAGTGTATCATACTTTTTCCTTTCCTAAAGCCACTCAGTTTGGTTCAACCAGGAGATTACTATTGCCTTCAAGGCAGATTACACAGGGAATGAATTTTTTAAAACCATAATCAAAGAAAACTGTTTTAATGTAATAAATTTTTATATTTGTTTATATGCTATTTAACAGTGAGGCTCCTACACTTAAATTGAACCATTGAACTTTAGAAAGACAGGTAAAACTTTGACCATGTCACCTAAATTCTCTTTTAATAAGTCTTTTAAATATTGGCTATGTTGCAGATCTGTTAGCGCTTAGTCCTTTAAAGGGTAAAAATGAATTGATTCATTAGTAGACCTGAATATGTATATTCGCAAAAACACAAAATATTTCAATGTTTCCTCATATGATTTGGCCAAGTAGTAAACAATAAATATTATGTTATTTTTAGTCATTTGAATTATCAACTTGTTCTTTTGAATCTATCAGCCAATGTGCTAAACTGAAATATATGCAATATATAACAATTAAATAGCTTGTCATCTTGGCACCCCTGTGGTCAAAGTGCTTGACTGCCAAGCAAAACAAAGTCTAATAATACCAGCAAGGTAAAAAAAAATGTTTTCATAATCGTATCTTTTACATACTTAATAATTTTACATAGAATATTTTGTTTCTTTTAAAGAGATTTGTTATGCCAGTCAAGATGAATTTTTCAGTGTACTTTCCAAATGAACCAGTTTATATTAAAGTTCCTCAAATAGCGATCGAAAGCCCTAATTCCTTAAGCACGCAGTGGCGAGCCGGGATGTAAAGCAACCTCGGGGCAGTGCAGAAAGGAAGATGAAAGGAAGCCCAAATTGAATGTCCTCTGTAGACTCAAATTGAAGTCCCTGAGACAGAATCTCATCTACTCTTCTAAGTGACCCACCACAGAGTGACTCCAGGTGCACTCTGACTGGGTGGAGAATCACATGCTCATTGGATCTCTAGTTTAAGAACAGCTCGTTTAAATAACAGACTTACCTGCTTTCTGCCTGCATTTCTCCTTGTGGTTTTCTGTTTGATAATGAACAGCATAACATTTTAAAACACCACAACATTTTAAAAAGCACACATACACAGACATAATTTCAAGCTGTTTCAGGTAGGTTCTGGTTTTGCAGGTTTTGTTTGTCGATCTTGACCTCTTGTGTTCAAGGTGCTGCGAAGGTCCCTCTGTAGGGGAGAGTTCCTGGAGCTGGTTTGTCGCATCCCTTTGTAAGACAGGGCCCCTGGTGCCCACAAACAGGAAGTGAGCTTCCAGGAAAAACACTGCTCTGGAGTTCAGCCTCAGCAGCTGCCCTGTGCTCAAATGCTGTTGCCTTCACCTCAGGACCATCCGCTGACTTGGTGGGAAGAGCAGGGTGGGATCATGTGACAGTCACCCCTGAGGGTTACCTGTACTTTTCTGAAGTGCTTGTCTGAGATTGCTCTTCATTGGGCACTGTGGTCCAATGCCGGTGATTCAGTGGAATCCTTAGAATTTCAAAGTAGAAATAAACCTATCTGGCCATGTTGACTGTCCCTCTAAAAGGCATCAGCTAGAGCCATTATCTGCTTTTCTTGTCAGTCCTCAGTTGTCATCCTGCTTCTTGATTTGTACTTTTTAATCAACTTCAGTGCCAACATATTTTGACGAAGATTAAAACTTACATTAAGTAACCAGACATACTCGTGTGTGTGCATGACACGCACACGCTACTTGGTATGCATAGCACCATTCCCCACATCTTATGTTGTCCAGTTAATGTTAATCTTGTCCTTGTTTGGTAGATAAAGTCATAGGTAAGAAAAACGAGAAGATCCAAAAGTGCTTTGTAACAGAAAAAAACTTTTTTACAGATGTTTATACAGAAGTAAGTTTTTACAGATGTATTAGTATTTTTAGGGGAGGCATCATTCAGTTACTAAAGCTTTGTAACACTGTATAGAAGAGAAAGACCAGGTCCTCTTAAATTGAAGCCCTAGTTACCATGAAGGGGGGGAATCAGATACTCACGACTGGACGTCCGGATGACCGACTGGATGTATCCAAGTGTGCTCTTGGGTATTTAGCCATGCCATCTTGGGACCCCAGTGCTTCAGAGGAACACGTGATATGGACTGATTCCATGGAGACTGGTCAGAACATACCAGGACCCCAACAGAGCCTAGCCCAGGGGCGCCATTTTGAATGAATTGGAGGCCGTGTTCTGATCTGGGTCAGAACCCAGTACCTGGCTCTGCACAGGTCAGAACCGGCACCAGGTCCACCCAGACACAGCACAGGTGAGCTGGGGCCAAGCGCTGCGAGCCCTCCAGCAACCATCTGCAGAGGCCCAGCCCCCACCCCCGCATGTTGATCCTCCGCTTGCTTTGCTGCCACTTGTGTCTTTCTGCTTAGCTTTTCTCTGACGACATATTGTCCTTAGTCCCCCAGAATGGGCACCCCACTCTGGGCACCATCTGGTCAGCAGCACACCACACGCACTCCATGAGAGGCGGGCTGGGTTCCCCCAGTCAGCACCCACCACACCCTGCTGCCCAACCGGTGGGGTCCCACCCACTTTTGCATTTCATTTGCTTAATTCTTCCCAACCTCTCTTTCCCCTTTTCTCTCTACCCGCTGAGGGCAGTGTTTGATGCTGCTGCACAGCAGGCCAGGCCCCTGCCCTGCTGTTCCTGTGGTTGACAGTGCACTTTCCTGTGGGGGGGGGGCAGCCCTGGGGGGTCCAGGTTGGGCACTAGCACTTGCACTCCTGTGATGTGGCTATTTCTGCCCGCCCGTCTTCTTGATCTTCCTTCTTCCCCCTCCCCTACGTTTCCTTTTCCCTTCTCAACTCCCTTCTGCCCCTCCCCACCCCCTGTGGTGTTTGTTTTCCTTTTCCCTTTTTGACCCTGCAGAGTGGGCACCCCACCTCCTGCTGCCCCTATGGTCGGAGCACCCGACTCCACCCTCCACGGTTGGTAGTGCACACTCCCCTCCCACAAAACCAGGCCTGTGTTTCCCTTTGGGCTATTCCTGGCACTTGCACTTGCCTTTTCCCCCTTTTCTTTTTCACTTTAATTTTTTTCATTCTTTTCTCTCCCTCCTTGTTTTCTTTTAAAAATCGTTCTCTCTCCCCCACAGTTTTATTTCTATACATCAAACAGTCATTCCCAGCCAGACACCCTATATATGCCACGCCATTCACAATGAGAACCCAGTCTGTCCTCAGATTCTCTGCAAGACCAGCATTTAGAGATTTGTATTCACAGTCTCAAATGCAACCATATTCTCCTGGAAACCAATGATAAGCACTCCAGAGCTGTGACGCTATCAACCAAGTGGCATACACACTCTGCTGCCCAGATATATTGAAACAAACATAAAATTGGAGTGAAGCAAGCCAACATGAAACAAACAGATGAATACAATAACACCACATGCCTAGAAGACAATAGACAATTCCAAAATAAAAACAAGATGCTTCCAAGAAGGGGCCAAAATACAGGGCCAGAAAAACTTACAGAGGCAGAGAGGTTATTAGAGCTATGTCATAAGGAATTCAGAAAGATTTATATGTAGGTTCAGCCAGCAGATTGAGAGAGCGAGGTAAAATACAGACAACACCATGAAAGTCATAAGCTAAATAAAAAATAATTTCAAAAACTATAAGAACTCGGGAAAACAATACAAGAGCAAACTGAACAAAATAACTTGAATAGTAGAAACCATACGAAATAGGAAAAGAAGTTCAGAATATTTAATACTAAAATTTCAGAAATGGAGAATGCATTGGAAAGGAGAAGGAGTAAAATTTAACCAGAGTCAGAGGTAGTAAAGCAGGACAAATCTCTTACAACGTATCTGTTCGAGACATTGTCGGGAAAGCAGCAACAACAAGATGAAGAAAGGCTAGGAATTACATGGGAATTATCAAATAGCAAGTAATCAGCAAGAGTCGAAACTCAACAAAGGGAACTCACTACCATTGAGCCGATTCTGACGCTTAGCAACATGGGCCAGAGCAGAGTGGACCCTGTGGATCTCTGAGGCTGAACATCGTTACAAGAGTAGAACGCTTCATCTTCCTCCTGCAGAGCAGCTGGTGGTTTCAAAGTCCTGACCTTGACCTAAGCAGCCCCACACATAACCGCCTGCCTCTCCTGGGCTCCCTGACAAAACAAACCATCCAGACAGGGTTGGAGATTGGAAGAACACCCCCCTCATGTAAATGAAAGATGAGAAGATACGCGTTTAAGAGGCTTTAAGCATTCCAAATCGTACCCATCCCCAAAGAAAAACAGTATGGTCCATTATAATCAAACTTTTCCAATGCAAGACAAACGGTCCCGAAGGAAATAATAGCAGACAACCACCTGAGATTAAGAACGTGGAAGCTTCACTCAGAAACAAAGGTAGATCCAGATGGGGTAAGAATTTCTTTTGGAGGAATGAATGCCAAACTAGTCCCAAAGAATTGGAGATTGATAGAGTCCTCAAAGCCCAGCTCTTGCAAGATATTCGTCTGCTCAGTCCCCCCACCCCCACTTCTCCCTTGAGTGTACTTCCTCACATGTCTACATTCTGTGAATTGCAGCAGTGTCTCACCGAACTTATGAAAGTTTGAGGAAATGTGTCTCGTGGGAGTGAGTGCTATTCAGTTCACAAGCCTTAGGTCAGCCGGGGATAAGACAGATGCTAGGGCTGAAGGAAATAGCTTCACTCCTCGCTCTTGGCATTCATCCGCGGCCTCATTTTATATACAGCAGGATGGCATTGCAGGGAATCCTATTCAGTTAATCATAGGCAAATCCTACTGGTATCTTCCCCCACTTCTTACCAGTCTCATGCCATAGAAATGGCATTCGCAGACGGGGTGCAATCAGATGTCTCCCAAGGTTCGTACTCTCTATTCCATCCCCGGCCTGTCTCTTATGTGTGCTGCTAGGACCTGGAGGCACTTGCAAGATGTACTCAGTAGCCATTGTCCTCCTACTAATCTTCATCAGTCTGGATGTTTCCCAGGTTACTCTAGAAACAGGATTCTTTCTCGTCTCAGGTATGACAGAATTTCTTACGTCCATTGTAAGTAACAATAGCTAAGTTAACCATTAAACAGAGTGTGATCCCATTCACACCCTCTACTAAGGCCAGACAGAATCCAATCTAATCTCATTCCTGTTTGCTAAGAGATAATGCTCTTCAAATTGGGACCACAGCATATGAAATCCAGAATTATTACATATCACATAAAAGATGATGGCTTGAAGGGACACATTGAGTATAATGCAGATGTATCAAAATGAAAATAAACCAACAACACTGAAAACAGGGACCCACAGACGTCGTGGTAAACAATGACAAAGCAAAAATAGTGATGGATTTGTGTAGTTACAGAATTCAGAATAAGAAATTAAGTAGGCGATGCCATAAGAGAACCAACTGAAATAAAACAGGTCACAGGTTAGAAAGAGTAGCTGTATTCCTACAGATCTGAAAACCTGAAAGAAAGGGTCAAATTTCTAGCAACACACTCACGACCCACACTAGCAAAATTTAAGGTAGGAAATATAAACAGACCCATCGTATAAGAAGAAATTTATGTTTTTAGGTATCACTGCCCTCTGCTGCGAGTGGGAGGCCCAGCCTTGCTCCTGGAGAGCTGCTGCTAGATTTGAACCGCCAACCCCGTGGGCCACAGTCCCGCACTCAACCACTAGGCCACCGGGGCTCAGCTCAATATAAGAAGAAATTTAAAAGGTCGTTAAAAAACAAGCAAGTCCCGGGTGAAAGGGCAAGGTAATAGGCAATGAAGGGCAGATGAGCGCAGAATGATTGCAACGGGGAAGATAAGAAAGGAGGAGCATAGAAGTTGAAAACAACAAGGCAAATAGGAGGCAGTATTCCCCCCCCCCCAAATAGATATTTTTTCAAAGCTATGTATTTAATTATTTTAAAACAAAACAACTTTATCACCTTCAAAGTACTCGCCATTACACTTAATACATTTGTTAAATCTGCACTGTCATGATTGGAAACATTTTTCAATCTCAGATATTTATATGGTTGGCAGCACCTCCCTCGTTTTGCGTTTTACTTCAACGCTTCTATGTTGCCAACTTGCTGTCCTTTCATGTCCCTCTTCATTCCTGGAAGCAAAAGGAAGTCCCACAGAGCCAGGTCAGGTGGGTCAGGTGTGTGGGGAGAGAGAGGCATGCTGTTTGTCTTTCCTCAAACCTGGCATGCCGAGAGACTGTGTGAGCAGGTGCATTGTCATGGTGGCAAAACCATTCCCCGTCTGCCACAAATCAGGCCTTTTGGTCTCATACTGCTACACTGTCTTTTCAGAATCTCTAAATAGAAAGCTTGATGAACAGTCGGACCTGATGGAATTGCACTATGACAGTTTCATCAGTTCAGAAAGCTAACGGACATCCAGAATGAGGCTTACCATCAATCGACATTTTATTTTTTGTAAAAAAAAAAAAATCGTTGCTTTGGGGCGTTTATAACAATCCATATACATCAGTTGTATCAAGCACATTTGTAGATATGTTGTCCTCATCATTTTCAAAACATTTTCTTTGTATTTGAGCCCTTGGTATCAGCTCCTCCTTTTACCTTCCCTTATCTTCTCTGACACCCTCATGAATCCTTGATAAATTATAAATTCCCCCTTTTTCTAAATGAGAAAGCCGTGCGTCCACTCGAGTTTTCCCTACAGTGACTGTCCTTGTACACTGTGTTCAACATCTCAACAGTTTTTTCCTGAGCAGGAATCAAAATTTCACAGCTGCATGCCATTCTCTTAAATCGGCCATCACAAAAAACAAGATTGTAGTGAAACTGCTTTTACAAAAAAAGTTCAAAAAAAATAAAAAATTAAAGTTCACCATGAACAGAGAGAACCTTCCCACATCATGACACCTCTGGAGCACTCACTCAGATGGAGTAACTCCATGCTTGCTGAGAGAGAAAAATGAGCACTTCAAAAGTTCCGCTTTGCCCAGCACAATCCCTGGTTTCTTGGGGGGTGGGGGGAATACCTCCTTGTGATATTACATACACAATCCTTTGTCAATAGGAATAGTAATCATCTGTGAATGGGTATGTATAGCGAGACCTACAAGATGAATAGGAGTGGGAGGGTGAATAGATCTTTACCCACACATATAAAATAGAAGTTTGACAGGATATTTCTGCTTATGTATTTAAATGTATTGCAAATATGTCCATGAGTATAGTAAAACATATAGGAAGCAAAGTTATGTAAGTTTCTCAGCCATCACCAAACACCTTAAAGGAACTGGACCTTAGCCTAGGAGGGTAGTCTAGGGGGCCATCAAGGTTAATTATCATAACATAGTCCACAAGGACAATTTTGTACTTTCCACTTTGAAGAGTAGTGTGTCGGAGAGGGTTCTCTAGAGAAATAAAACCAGGACACTAGTAATTCTCTTTATATTTTATATATAGAGAGGGGCATATAAGATAAGAAAGAAACCGTTAACTATCTATAAAGCAGTACAGATTGCTCGGTGCAACTCACTTGCATGAGACAGCTAGAAGACTGGCAGTCCTTCAAGTCTTAAGGGCCGCTGAGTAGTCCTCTGTAGAGCAATTCAGGCTATCTGGTCACAGGCAGCAAACAGCAGTCCAGGTCACCAACAGTCAGCCAGATGACAGAGTCCAACAGTCCCCAGTTCAAGAGATGTATATCCTGGGAGCGTGGCGAAGGAGGGCTTGGAGGAACCTCAACTCACAACAACACAGTCCACGATTAGGTGTCCCACAGGTAGTGTTGCTTGGAGGTCGAGGCACAGGACGAACAAGGGAGCTGTGTGGTCTGAAGATCAGAAAGCCAGATCGAGAGCGGGACTTGCTGAGCCCTTCAATTCATCCCAAGTGTTCATTGGCCATGCCGCTACAGCAGACCCACCAATCTTGTGTGGCCATGTTGTCATAACAAACCTACCCATCACAAGTAGCAACTGGGGTCTCGTAAAAGCTTGTGAGCAACTATCCAAGGTGCAACTATTAGTCTCTCTCCTCAGGATTGAAGAAGAATGAGAAAAATCAAAGACATGGAAAAGATGAATCAGTCATGTGAACCTTAGCCTGCCTGACTGCTGACTGCTCTAAAAGGGATCCCAGGAGGAAATCCGGGAGAGAGTGGGAGAAGATTTAGGCGCAAAACTCAAAATAAGAGGAACGGCCAGGCTTACTATTGATCTTGATAGAGTCTGGAATAACCCCTGAGATGATGGCCTTCAGATATCCTAGCAACATCAACCCAAAGTTACCCTAGTGACTCAACTTTCTGCCAAACAGTAGAGAGACCTATAGGATGAACATGATTCCACAGAGGTATGCACTTCTTAGAACAAGTAAACTTATAAAGTCAAAGATGTACAATCTGCCTAAGTGACGAAGCTCCAAAGCGTTAAGAAAGAAGGAATGGGATTGTTAAAAAGAGGGAGGAAATTAAGCAGAGTGCTGTGACATTGTGGGGGGCTGTAATCAATGTCACAAGTCAAAAGGTGCATGGATTGTTAGAATGGAAGACCAATTTTCTCTGTAAGTCCTCACCCAATAAGGGGAATGTTTTAGAAGAACGAATACAGCCATTTTTCATTTAACAAATAGCAATATCTGTTTTCAGGCTTTGCTTGTGTAGGGAGTGATGCTCCAGTGCATGCAGTGAAAAGCCTATGTCTTCCGATCTACCAAGGTAGATCGTATATCAACAATGACAAATTGTCCAGTTCCTTATATCATTCCTGCTGTTCCTTAATCCTGAAGATTTGTCAGAAAGACCTTACCAATCTGGCTAGACCAGCGGATATACACTGGATATACAGTGTATATGCAGGACTTACAGATAAGAACTGGAAACATAGGGAATCCAGAACAGCTAACCCCCTCAGGACCAATAATGAGAGTAGCACTATCAGGAGGGGAAGGGGAAGGTATGGTAGAAAGAAGCAACTGATCACAATGATCGACATATAACCCCCTCCCTGGGAGACAGACAACAGAAAAGTGGGTTAAGGGAGATGTCAGGTAGTGTAAGACATGACAAAATAATAATAATTTATAAATTATCAAGGGTTTGTGAGGGAGGGGTGGGGAGGGAAGGGGGGAAATGAGGAGCTGATACCAAGGGCTCAAGTAGAAAACAAATATTTGGAGAATGATGATGGCAACAAATGTACAAAAGTGCTTGAGACAGTGAATGTGTGGATTGTGATAAGAGTTGTATGAGCCCCCAATAAAAAGGTTCAAAAAGAAAAAACAAAACAAAAAAGTAAGTCTTTTGGAAACATGTTCAGTAAAAAAAAAAGAAGAAGAAGAAGCAGAAAGATTTGCGCTAGACCTTAAATTCAAGTATATACAAAATAAAAAATTCAAGTGTGATGGAAAACTCTGGATATCACATCCACTACTGTAGTACTAATTAAAGAAAAGAAATGGGAATTATGAATTCATGCACTGTTTGGGGGGGAAGGGGGGGAGGAAGTCAGAGGAGGGAGGTAGCGACAGTAATAAATGAACATTCATCACTATGGCTAGCCTGATAGCTTTGTAAATTAAATTGTTAGCTCTTCTGAGAAATAAACTCATGTGACCTTCCATCCCCTAATTAGAGCTGTTCTTTTCTCTGCTCAGCTGCTTTTGCTTGAGACTGCTAAGCTTGTGTAGCTAAAGATTTTCTTCTTTACTTTTCTGATCCCTTGGCCAAGTGGTATCAAAAAGAGAAAGGAGACTGCGGGATGTGTTCTGACTCATTAATCTTCCAAGTTCCCTTTTCCCTCTGTACTCAGAGCTTACAGCAATACCATTCTCTCAGCACGCATCGACCTTAGGACCATGCACAGTGCAGTGCATAGAGCATGTGCGCATAAAAGGAGACGAGCTTTTCTATTCTAAAGAGTTACAGTCTCGAAACCCACGAGGGTAGTTCTGTCCTGTCCTAGAGGGTCACCATAAGTTGGGATCAGCTTGATGGCAGTGAGTTTGGGGTGTTTTTAGCAATCTTTACCACAATTGGAGGAAAGATTGGGGTCTCCATTACTAACTGTGAGTGCAAACAGTTAACATGCTCGACTGCTTTGTGTTCACCCAGGAGCAATGAGTTTCTGAGAGAGAAGTTAATCATGACTGAAAAATCAGTCTTGACAGTTGTCTGTAGCGCAGTCCTACTTAGACCCACAAGAAGTTGCCATCGGTAGCCATGGATTTGGTGGTAACTGATTTTTGTTTTTAAGAATACCTGTTATCACTAATGGGCATCCTGATTTATGGAATGAGGATGTAAGATAGGATGAGAAAATTCTTTCTGAAATAATGTCACTTTTTCAATTAAGCAAAGGGCAATAAGATTGATGATAATGCCAGTCTAGGGTTTTTGATAGCTCTTTGTCCTCAAATCACATTTCGCCCAGGCTCAGAATAATTACTCAGCACAATTACGGGTATCAAAAGAATGGAAAGAGTTGGCACATTTAAAGCTAACATTTCTAACATCTTGTCTTAGGTCTTTCTCTTGCTAATGGTTGAGAGAGAAGTTAATCATGACTTGCTGTGACGATCTCATTAAAAAGGGATTGATAACACTGTTTTATATAAAAACCAAAGAAACCAGGGAGTCTGAATTGCTGAGTTAATTGGAAAGTTTCCCTTTGTGTCGCAGAGACAGTAGGACAGGTGATTCTTACTGAATGATGTTGGTTGCATAGAAAACTTTAGCATCCCTTACTAATGAACTGAAAGGCAGTGTGGTTGGGGGCGGTTAGGGTGGGGGTGAAGTGTCTGTGATATATTCCCCAGAATAAAGCATATTTTTCTTTAAATGTTAAATAGTCTCTAACATACACATCTTCTAGCTCCTCTGAACCACAGCCGGGTACCTCTTGTGTTCCCTCTATTGCTTTACAAGTGCACCTGAGCTCTGCTCTGCAAAGCTAACCTTGACATTCAGCACTGAATGTCAGTGTTTGACTTGGCCCACAAAACAACCAGAAGTAAAATGATCGCAGTGGGATTTAGTGCTGGGGGCAAAAATTCTTCTCTCTTTCTATTTCAGTGTCCTTGCCCTGCCTCTGTGTCCCAGGGCCACAGCACACAACCCACCTGGAAATGTCTGTCCTTCCATTGAGATCCCTCCACCCATAGCAGTGACTGACTAAACTCACTCCCCTCTGCTCAGTGCCGACTCACGGTGACCCTGCGTGCTGTGAGGTCACTAAATATGAATGATGCGGCTAATGATAAAGTGGCTCAGTTTGGATTCACCAAGACACACCTGGGAAGAGAGGCCGGCCAACCGGCTTCCCAAAAGTCACAGCCAGGAAAGCCCTGTGGCAGCCAGCAGTTGGAATTGGTGCGTGGCCGCTGGTTCTCAGACCTCTGCAGCATCTAGAGGGGTTTTCTCTCTGTCTGAAGCCAGTGATGGTAAAAGGGTCTGCCTGCCATTGCTAGCCTGTCCTCTGCTTTGTAGAGGTGCAAGATCACAACTGCATGAGTGGGAAGGAACTCTCCTGCCCATTTCCCCCAGGGGATTCCAGGGAGTCCCTCTGAGAAATGCACAGCCCGCTCCACAGGGCAACACCAGCTGCGCTGCACTGAAACCCACCAATCCTTCTGTGAGGCTACAGCAGCTCAGGTCAGACGAGGGGCTCCACTTCTCTGGTGGGGGACCTGCTCTGGACCAGCCATAACCCCAGAAAGGGGGCACAGAGAATGGGATCGGGAGTGGGGAGTCCATATGTAAACTCTTGGTGCTCTCTCTGGGATTCCCTATGAAGGACGTCACTTCCAGGCTCTTTCTCCTTCTGAGTCGTGCATGGGGAGGCATCAAGTCGACTCTTACTCCTGGCAACAAGACACTGTGCTCTGTAGGGTTCTCCTCGCTGACTTCAGGAGTGTAAGTCACCAGGCCTTTCTTCCGAGGCACCCCTAAGTCCACTTGAATCTCCAACCTTTCCAATTGCCTCTGAGTAGGTGCACCATACGCACCACCCAAGTGTTCCCTGAGGTCTTCCTGTTGCAAGGTCCTCTCTAGTTCCTTTGCACTCAGAGTGACCCAGCTGGCACAGTGGAAGTGCCCCAAAGGGTTTCCTAAGCTGGGGTCTTTAGCGGAGCCGATCAGCAGGTCTTTCTCCAAAGGAGAAGCTGGTTGGGTTTGAACCCAGAACCTTCAGAGCAGCTTTAACTGATGCTCTACCATCTTTCAGATTTTTACATGCAAAAGAAGACTCATTAATCCAGGGACCATCTCCTTGAGCAGTTGGGCCACATGCCCCACCTTGACAGGGAAGGAGGCCACAGGGCCTTTGTAAAGGGCCTTCTCCAGCTGGAGGAGCCCAGCGGCAGTCCTTTGTCTTCTTGGCCGAATCCTCGCTTTTGATATGGTGAGAAAATATCCCCGCAGGCTTTCACTAGGTTTTCCACGAAGGGTAAAGCTGTGCAAACCATCTGGTAAAATACTTTGGCAATGTTTTTGTGGTAGTCCTAGGAAATGGGAAGAACTGAGGACAGGGTCTATCTGTCTGCCTGGCACCACTGCCCTTCCCCAAGCCATCCAAAGTGGAAGAAGAAGAAAAAATTCACTCTATAGTGTCCTCAAAGGTGCTGCAGGACTAATAAAAGTCCATTCGCACACTCAGCCCTGCCCAGCCCTGCTCTGGTTACGTACATAGGTGGAAAAGGCCAAAAGCCTTGTGTTGTGCCCAGAAAGCTTGCTCTTGTACAGAGGTTCCTACTGTGCCTCTGCTCAGCCTTTGCTTGGCTGATAACCCCTACAATGCCACCCTTCTGGCAAGATTTCCCTGTCAAATTCTCCACCAAACTGGTGGTTGTTCTGGGTCATTGCGTTGGCTCCTGACCCATCGTGACCCCTTGCCAGATAGAACAAAACTCCTCTTGCTCCTACACTATGCCCTTGAGTGGTGGTGGGTCTGCCTTGGCTGACTTTCAGAAGTCAATCGCCAGGCCTGTCTTCCCAGTCCGGAAACTCTGCTGATACATGCTATGCAGCATAAGGATACGGAAGACTGGAGGGGCTGTGCACAGTGTACGTTGACCTGGAATAGAACCCGGGTCTCCTGCATCAAAGGTGAGCGTTTTACCACTGAACCATGGCCCAGGTCAAACTCAAAACCAGACTCTCTGACACACAGCGACCCTACATGGCAATGAAAAGGTGCTGCTGTGGGTTTCTGAAATTGTAAATTTTTATGGGAGTAGAAAACCTTATCTTTCTCCTAAAGAGGTCTGTTGGTAGTTTCAAATGGCTTCTCTCCCCGCTAGGTTCCAAAAATAAACGAAATCCATGGCCATCCACTTGATGCCCTCTCATAGCGATTCTATAGGGTAGAACTGGTCCTGTGAGTGTCCTAGGCCGTGACTCTTAATGGTTAGAATGCTCCATCTTCCTCCCACAGTGGCTAGTGACTTCGGACTGATCCTGTGGTGTGCAGCTCATTGGGTGAGCACTGTGCCCCCAGGGCTCAGCTCCCCCAGCTTAGGTGCTCATTTTGTCTTTCCACAAGCATCCTAAGTCTGTCTGTCTTCTGTGCATTGACACTTTGAGGTGACTGAGTTCTGTAAATCCATGTTCAGTGGATTTCTTTGTTAGCTGTAAGTTCCATGAGGCCGGACCCCGTCTCTCCTCTGCTCTGCCTCCAATGTCTGGTCTTCATGGACTGTCATTAAACATGACGTGGGTGACTGGACTCTGCTTCTGTTATGCTATTCCTCCACAACTGTCTAAAGCCTTCTGCCTCAGACACCCTTTGTCATCTCCCTGGGGGCTTCGTCCATGGCCTAAGAGGTGAGTGGGTAGGAAGATGATAGCTAAGGGTCATGAGATCCAGGAAGGGCAAGTGTGTTCCCAGAGGAGACATGGCTCCAGAGAGCCGCCTTCGACGAAGCCCTGCTTCATTGTTGTCTAGGACAGACTTGTTCTTTTCCTAACAATGGAACATGTTGACTATTTTCTACGGTCCATGTATTGCTCTGAGTACCTCATATATATTGCATAAATCCTCCACGTCTCCATAGAGACATTTTTATAGTCTTTCCACCCTCTCCCCATTTCACACCCAGGGAAACAGAACCTCCAGACCTAGGGACCCACATACCTCGTACGTAGTTGGGATGTGAATCTCAGAGCCGGGACGTGTTCTCTTTGCACGCTGTGGGTGGTCTAAATAAAGAACGAGTTCTAACTCTCTCTATTGTAATTCCTGGGGCCCTTGGAGGGCAGAAGCCATGTACAGCTACTGAGTCCCCTCCTCTGCCGCCATCTGTCCCACCCCTCTCTTCTCCAGCCTGTTTCAGAAGTCCTCATGACCTTGAGGTCTTCTTCCCTGTATTAAAAATCTATGATGATATTGACTGCCTTTGGTGGCTCATCTGTCCACGCCTGGAGCAAAACAACACAATTCAATATGCAATGCAAAGTAATAATTAATATGCTGATGTTTAAATGATGTTTGAAAGAGAAAAACAAAGCCTTTCCCAAATGCCAGGGAGTGAAAAAGCCCTATTTCAGAGAAGTAAAATCCCAAGGTCCAAACTAGGATAGGACAGGATGCCCGGTGACAAGACTGGCATTTCATCACAACCTAGACTACAGGGCGTCATCTCCCTGGTCCCATTTCACTGCACCGTTGGGTTCCTGGATCTCAGACATCAGGCTGGTGACAAATACACGTGCTTGGATTGCCAGTTGCATTTAAAGCAGATTGCCGTGTTGCCCTCACGTCCCAGGCAAGTGCTTCAACTGCTGTGCCACTGAGGTTTCATTGGCCTCATTGTGCTTTGTTGTTCTGTAGGGAAGCTGTGGTTGGAATTGACTTGACACACAACAGCCTCAACATGTGCTCACTTCTTTGGGGGCACACCAGTGTGTTAAAGCTTGGCTTCTGCCCTCAAGGAGCCCCAGAAATCACAATAGAGAGAATTAGAACTCGTTCGTTAGGGAGACAACTGAAACTGGAAATGCCTGTTATTATTATCATTGTTCTGGCTCATCGTGGCAGGGAAGGCTGAAATTTGTGCAAACTAATTGGCTTCCCAGTGAGCTCTCTCCTTCCACCCTTTTACCCACAACACTGTAATATTCCTACGGTATTCGTATTGTATTGTGACGGCAACAGAGAATGAGGCAGTGGGGGAGGAGAGCTATACTCTGGTTTCATTTCTAACCCTTGGATGTGATACGTGTAATTCCCCTGCAATTAGTTTGTATGAATGAATCCCATTCGCATATGCAAAACACTGGTGCTCCTACAGAATGATTCTCAGGAAAACTCACATCTGTTGATTATGGAGAGAGCTCCCCTGGACGTGTGTGGAAAGGAAGTGGCAACCTGGGGGAAGCCAGGGCTTTGTTTGAGCCCCCTGTAGAAAGCTGCCTACCATTCAGCCGAGAGGCTTTTTCAGCCCCTGCGGCATCATGAGTTCTCTGCTGGCTTAATCACCAGGGGAAAGACATCATACATGCCTTCAAAATCCCACTGTCTTCTCAGTTCCCCTGAGAATGCCTCTGCGGAGGGAGGAGAGAGGCGGAATTGTGAAGTTGTCCTGACTTCATGTCACGCTGGGAGACCAGGTAGAGTGTGGAACAGGGATGAGGGAGGTGAGTAAAGGAGAATGATGGGAAGGGTTTTTCTTGCTTTTTCTTTGCTTTCTTTCTTTCTTCTTTTTAAAATTAATCAGGTTTTTGCTTGGCTTCAAACAACAGAGACCCAGCTCAAACTGTCAGGCAGTGGGAAAACTTGGAAAACTATCAGTGCCTCCTGGAACTAGACTGGGCCCCCTCAGGACCCGGGATCGGGGCTCCCCCCAATGCCTGCAGTGCTTTCTTTCACTCACTTGGGCTTCTTTGCACCATGTGGTTGCCTCTGTTTCAATCCAGACCAGCCTTTCCCTGCATCCAGCGGGAGACAACCTCAAAGGGTCATGTTTGACAGTTCCACTGCTACAACCGGCAAACTCAACTTCCTGCCACGGACCTCAGAGATATTAGGGAAGACTTTCATTGGCCGAAGTAATGTGAAGCCAGGGATGTGGGAGAACCCTAGGGCTGGAGCCAGGCAGAAGCATTTTCAAGTTGAAGGCGGTGCTGTGCTTGAAGGAGGACCGGCAAACAAAAGTCATTCTGTAATCCTTCTCAGTGGGCAATCTGTAGGCAGTGTAGGCCACGCCCCTCATCCAACACTGAACCAGAGAAGGGGAGGCTTTGATCTCATCCATATTTACTGATTTATTTTGGGTGCTACAAAGAGAGCAAGTTTTAACCTGCGGGCCTTTGCTCTGCATGGAACCCCCACCTAATCTTCCTCTCTGCTTCTAACTCATTCTTCCCTCTCAGACCTCAGCACAGATCGTTTGTACCCCGGACAGTTCCCCAGAGCTGCTGTGCCCCCAACCTTCTCATTCCTGGCTGCAACCCAGTACTTTTTCCCTATCCCCTCTCTACCTGAACCTGCAGTGTCCCCAGCTCCTGACGCAGTCTGGATCTTAGAGCCAGGTCTGTGGGGACCCGCAGCCCGTGCATCAGTATCCCACCTCCCCTCTCACAACCCTCAGTGAGAATAACTCTGGTCACAGTGGGCACATTTATTTGCACAGCAAAATGCTGCCTGATATGCTCACGTGGAAGTCCCTCAGTCCCAGTGTCTTCTCTGACCAGGGCCTTGGAAGTGGCTAGAACGGACAAGGAACAGCTCATGCCTTTTCCATCTAGGCAACTGGCTCTTCCAGAAGTTACTGGAAACATTCCAACAGGAGTCAAGACAGAGTTCCCCTCTGATAACATCAGAAAATGAACTCATCCTTACACAGACCACCCTAAAAGAGATCGTGTATTTTTCTCCAAGCTTTGCGAATGTGAGCTCGTGGTATTTACATTCCAATGAAGGAGTTCACTCTCTGCCAAATGTACGGTGGCTAACAGGGAATGGCATTGGATTTGTTACTGTGTTGGATATATATGTATATATATATATATGTATATATGTATTTGACAACACTTCTCTTATTTTGCCCTCAGCCAGGAGATCAGATGCTCTTTCATGGCTCGCTGCCAGTTCGCATGCCCTGTTCTCTGCCAGCAACACTCTCCTCTCTGTCACTCATGGCTGCTCATTTCTCTCATCCAGGGGCCACTTACCTCACACAGCCTCTCCCATGTGCCCTCTCCGAGCCTTTACCCACCTCCCTCTCAGCGCATGAGACTGGCCCAGCCCACTGCCATCCTGGGGATCTGCCAAGGATGTCCAAGGCCGGTGATCTCTACAAGAGCAGAGAACCTCGGCTTCCTGCCACGCATGGGGGGTCTGAATCCATGTCCTGTCAGTTAGCAGCCCAGTGCTCCCCCAACAGCCTACCAGGGCTCCTGGAGACTGGGCTCCCACGGGCCCTGAAGTGCTGGGGAGGGGCCGTACCTTACTCCCCTCTTCAATCGAATGCCCTGACTCTGGTTCACCTCAACTCAGTGTTGAGCACCTGCGCCCTCGTAGCTGGGGCAGCCGCTTGCACGTTCCGAGACCGTGGGCTGTTCATCGTGTCGGGATCCTGGCTCCTCACGAGTTTCCATTGGGAAAGGAACAGAAGGAGGAGGCTGGGCGCTGTGCGGCTTTCACACAGCGTGGAGGATGGAGACAACGCCCTGAGCCTCACGGAGGTTCTCAGGGACGCCACCAGTCTCTGGGCAGGAAGGAGATGCAGGTCTGTCAGCCTGTCAGTTTTCCCCTCCTTCAGGCCATTAAGCCGCTGCTCAGTCCTCTTTCAGCACCACCCCCTCCACCACCCGCCCCTACAGAGGAGCCCTGCCACAGACCCCGCCTCACCCCAGATCTCCTAGGGTGTCATTGGTTGCGATCACATTGCCTCCTAACGTAGCACAGAACACACGTTGCGCCGCCTCCCTGACCTTTGGGATGTGTGAGTCCCTGGGTGTGGCTGCTTGTGTTGATGCCCAGGGAATGTCTCCCACCTTTTTGTTGACTTTAACAACCATGATGTCCTCTTCTGGGGACTGGTCTTCCCTCCGGATGTGTCCACATCCAAGTGAGTCACAGTGTCACCAGCCGTACTTTAAAGGCACATTCTGGCAGCGTATCTCCTAAGAGTTTTATGTGTGCATGCACGTATGTACACACAAATGCTTACATAAAATCTCCAGGATATATTCTGAACTGCTGGGCCTTCTGTCAGAATCATAGGCCCCAATTGGAGTTGTGCTTAGGTGGGATAACACACACACACACACACACACACACACACACACACACACCTTGTGCAGATTCGGCAAAGAGGGTCCTGGTGGGAGCCTCTGTCAAGAAACCAAAGGACATGCTGCCCAGGAGCTGTGTCTCTCTCCAGCTTGCTGGGGTCTGTAAGAATCGTGGAGGCCGTTAGGCAGACAGCAGGCAGTGCAGAAACCCAGTAGTACCAAGCGATTCCCAACATAGTCTTGGCTTATTGCTAATGAGACCACGATAGTGCAGGCACAAATCGTCAGTAGGTGGGTGGATGAGGCAAGTTGGGCATTTGGGGAACAGCCTGGGCAGCCGCTGACCCCAAAGAGGTCATTTGGTGTGTGTCGCCCACCCTCCCTTCCTGGAGAGCACAAGCCCAGCAGGGGGATAGGCAGCTTTTCTGCTTTTGGAAACCAGGTCCGCTGACCGACTGGTTTCTCACCAACGTGCCAGGTCAGTTTGCTCCTGGAAGACAGAACCATAGGAACCATTATCCGTAATTCTGACTCGGTGTCCATATTTTAATCCCACATAAAGAGGGAAGAGTATTCCTCTTTCTGCGTGAGCCTAATGATAGCCAGTACTCACGAGGGGGTGATTGCTGTTTGAACTGCTTTGAAGACATCAACTTGCTTAACTCAACTGCATGAGGGAAGGGGGTCATTATTCTTTTGGTTTGTTTGTTTTTGTTTTTTTATTTTGTTTTTTGGGGGGGCATCACTGCCGCTGGTGGTCGTGAGCACTACCCAGTGCCATTCTTGAGAGCCTCCCCTGGATTTGAACCACCAAACCTGCGGACTGCAGTCCCGCACTCAACCACTTGTGCCACTGGAGCTCAGCCCCATTATTTCTAATTTACTGATAAGGACACTGAGGCACAGAGTCACGGGCCCAGGGTCACATTGCCAGAAAGAGGAAGAAGGCCGTCTGGTCCCACTCTGACGCCCGTCACACGCTGCTCTGGTGTGTTGACGCTGATGGTTAGATTTGCACATGTTAATATTAACCACTACATTTTAAAATACCTTCTGGTTTACTGGTAGTATCCCTCGCCTGCCCAACCCTCACAACCAACCTTTAGAGCACTTTGCAAAACAGACAGAAACTGAGAGCCTGCCGGCTTATTTAGTCCTCTGACTCCGGGCCCTGCTCATCACTGTGGCCTCAGTCTCCTGCTATCTAGCGCCCTCTCCCATTGTCTCCTGAGCTACAGACCACTGTCTGGTGGCAGCATCCCTGGATGGTCCAGAGGTACCACTCCTGGTTTCTTCCGCTGGACTTGGTGGTGGTGGTAAAGGGCCTCGCGGTTGGATAAGGGGCCACATCCCAGCACAAGGCCCGGATGTGTCATAAGTGGCTTTCCGAGGGCACATCCCCACTGCCTATCTATCAGTGTACTGTACTGTGGCAACTTGTGTGTTGCTGTGACGCTCGAAGCTGTGCCACCAACAGGGGTCCTCACGTGGACAGGTCCCATCCGTTACTCCAGACTAAGAAGAAAAACCTGAATGTCATCTACTTCTGAAAAGGCGCCAGTGAAAGCTCTCTATAGCTCAACAGAACAGTGTCCAATAGCGAGCGCTGGAAGGAGCAGCTCTGAGGATGAGACACTCAAAGTACATGGCGGCTGCAACCTCGTGACCAAACATTATCAAGGGCGGTGACAATGTCGCCGCAGGACAAGTTGGGCAAGTTGGCGTTGCGTTAGCCCCAAGGTTGCTATGAGTCTGAGCCGATTCCAAGGCAGCAGACAACCCCAGTCAGCATGTCTAGAGGGCCAATGGTTGGACAGGGTGCTCTAGAGAAACAAAACAAGAATGCCAATGATTTTACATATATTTAGATAGAGAATAGAAGGAATAAATAGATAATTCATCCACAAAGCAATACGAATGGCTCAGTATGATTCGCTCCTGTGTCACAGCTGTGAGACAATGGCAGTCCTTTGAGTCTTGAGGGCCGCCAGCTAGTCCTCTGTAGAGCAATTCAGGCTATCTGACCACAGGTAGCAAACAGCAAGGCAAGCAGGTCACCAACAATCAGCCAGATGACAGGGTTTGACAGTCCCCAGCTCAGGAGACATATATTCCACTAGTGTAACAAAGAAGGTCTTGAAGGAACCCCAAATTACTGTGGCACAGTCCACAGGTTAGGTGTCCCACAGGTAGTGTAGCTTGAAAATCGAGGCACAGGGCAAGAAAGGCCGCAGCACACTGGTCCGTTGATCAAAGAGTAAGAGACAAGAAAGGTGAGGCTCACTGAGTCATTTATCTCTCTACCCATCAGTTAATCCCACATGTGTTCATTCGCCATGTTGGCACAATAAACATTATCTCAATCCACTCCTTGCCAACTTGGCACCTGTCCACAATTCTTTAGCCATATATAAATTCCATACATTAATGAAATCACACTTATACTTAACATCAAACATCTATCATACATATAAATGAAAATACACTGAGTCCAATTGTATCTGATATAGCATACATGAACAAAGGAAAGATATTCCATAAGCACATATAAAGGAAATACACTAACACAAACCTCGCTTTTGCAATTGATCATGTGGTCATAACTGATAGATAGAACTGCCTTCTTCAACTACCCATTCTGTATTACCTTAGCCCTCAGCAATCACTTCAGCTGGTTGTGGTTTTTTTGCCTGGTGGGGTGACCCAGGTGTCTAGGTCCTGAGGTGTCTAGGTCATTAGATGTCCTGTCATGATGGGGTTGCTGTAATTTACCATTAACTTTTATCACAGGGCATGGTAGCACTAAGAGTCGGCCTATGGGATCTCCTGGATTCCAGACATATTTCTCTTTACCCCCATTATGCAACACCAGTCCATTTTCTCCTTGGTAATCTGAGTCAATCACACCACTCAGTACAGTGACACCTTTCCTGACCTGTTGATCCAAAGGCATGAGAAGCCCAAAGTGGCCAGGGGGCATTCTTAACTCCAGTTCAATGGAATCCGTGCTGTGTTTCCAGGTGGGAGAGTTCTTCCTTTGGGATCAGGACCTTCAGGTCTGAAGCACATCGGGTTGCTGGAACAGGAAGCAAAAATGCTGCAATTGGGTCACTAAGAGTAATAGTGAGTGATGTCACTCCAGCTTCCAGCCCTTGGTTCCTGGACCCATGAATTCTGGCTATTGGAGACACAGCACCATATATTGACCACTGATTTAGAGCATATACAGCTTCCTGGAGAATGTTTCCCCAGGTCCACAAGTGTTGCCACCTAGTTTGCACCATAATTGTGTCTTTAGGAGTCCATTCCATCAATCTATCAAGCCAGCTGCTTCAGGGTGATGAGAAGCATGATATGACCAGTGGATTCCAATGGCATGGGCCCATTGCCGTACTGTATTTGCTATGAAGTAAGTTCCTTGATCTGAAGCAGTGCTATGTGGGATGCATTGCCGGTGGATGAGACATTCTGTAAGTTAACAAATGGTGGTTTTGGCAGAAGCATTGCGTGCAGGGAAGGCAAATCCATGTCTCGAGCAGGTGTCTATTCCAGGAAAAACAAAATGTTACCCCCTCCATGGTGGAAGTGGTACTTTGTAATCAACCTGTCACCAAGTTCCCAGTCGATCTCCTCCTTATTTTGGGCTTAATGTTGGTTTCTGCTGTGGCATGGCCAAGTCAGCCTTGGTGAGTGGAAGTCCATGTTGCTGCACTCATGCATAACTGCCATCCCTGCCACCATGTCCACTTTGTCCAAGTGCCCATTGGGCAATAACAGGAGTGGCAGATGAAAGAGGAGGGCCAGTCTCCATAGTGCATGTCATCTTATCCATTTGATTGTTAAAGTCTTCCTCTTCAGAGGTAGCCCTTTGGTGAGTGTTCACATTAGACACAATTATCTTTACTCTCTTGGCCCATTCAGAGAGGTCCATCCACATACCTCTTCCCCACAACTCCTTGTCACCAATCTTCCAATCATGTTCCTTCCAAGTCCCTGACCATCCAGCCAAGCCATTAGCCACAGCCCATGAATCAGTATACAGTCTCACATCTGGCCGTTTTTCTTTGTGGGCAAACTGAATGGTCAGGTGCACTGCTTAAAGTTCTGCCTATTGGAAGAATTTCCTTTCACCACGGTCCCTTAGGGAGACCTCAGAAAGGGGCTGTAGTGCTGCTGCTGTCCACTTATGAGTGGCACTTGCATATCATGCAGAGTTGGCCATGAACTAAGCATGACTTTTCTGTTCCTCAGTTAAATTATCATAAGGAACTCCCCGGGAGGCCATAGGTGCAGACTGGGAGAGAAAAGGTAATGTGACAGGAGTGGAAACTGCAGGTATTTGGGCCACATCTTCACGCAGCTTACTTGTACCTTCAGGTCCTGCTCTGGCCTGATCTCGTATGTACCACTTCCATTTAACAATGGAGTGTTGCTGCACACGTCCAACTTTATGACTCTGTGTGTCAGACAATACCCAGTTCATGATGGGTAGTTCAGGCCTCATGGTGACTTAGGAGTCCAGGGTGAGGCGTTTAGTCTCCACCAAGGCCCAGTAACAGGCCAACAGCTAATTTTTAAAGGGGCAGTAGCTGTCTGCAGGATGTCAGGACTTTACTCCTAGTTCTCTGGTGGCATAGCGGTTTATACTTCAGGCTGCTAGTCAGCAGTTTGAATCACCAGCTGCTCTGCAGGACAAAGATGAAGCTTTCTGGTCCTGCTAAGATTTCCAGGGTTGGGAATCCACAGGGGATGTTCCACCCAGCCTTGTAGGGTGGCTAAGAGTTGAAGTTGACACAGTGCAGTGAGTGAAAGAAGGTATTCTTGGCAGTCATGTACACAGTGCTCCTGGTGTGTGTTTTCCTGTTCCGGGCAGAAATAAAAAGCCATGAGGTATTACTTCTCTCCCCCCAAAGCCGACGCTTCCCAGGGCAACATGCTTGTTTCAAAAGCTTTCTTTTCTAGCCACCAACGAGATGAGCACAGGGTTAAACAGTGAGTTTCAGTGGCGCCCATGACGCTGGGTTCCCAAAGCGAAGAGTCCTGCGGCCAGTGAGGGCCAAGGGTCAGAAGCGGCAACTGGTGATGAATCAGTTGGCTCCTGTCTTCACACACAGACAGCGCTGATTGTCTCTGCGCGCCAGACAGGAGAAATAAGCAGACGTGTAAAGGGCAGCAATTAATGCTTCCCTAGAGCTACTCCAGATACCGCCGGCCAGACGGAGAGACGTGGCAGTGCTCTTCCTGCCCTGTGATGTATGCCATCTGGGGAAGGGCTTTCTGAGGAGGAGGGGCTGTCTCGACAGAAAAGGACCTCTTTTGGTTCACCAGGAGCCATTCCAGAGTTTCTTGTTTGGAGACTCTTTTTTTACCTGGTGCTGCTGTCCCAAGAAGGAAACAAAGTCACAGTGGGTGACTTAAAAGAACCCACGATTGTCGCACAGTTCCAGAGTTCCAAGGATGAATCCAGGGTGTGACTCTGGGACGAGTCCTGCTCCCTCCTTCAGTTTCGAGTGGCCAGTCATCTTTGGAGTTTCTGGGCTGGTCACTGCAGAAACTGGTCATCTGCCCCACGTGCCTGACGTCATACAGCGCCTTCCCTCTATGTGTCTATGTTTAGTTTCCAGAAAGGAGTAGGTTTCAGTCCTACGTTACCCCCGTATGACTTTATTAACATACAGAAAGTTGTATTTTCAAGCATCCACACTCAGAGGGACCAGGACTTCAATTCAGGCTCTTGGGGGACAGACTTGTCTTCCTTACAGACACCTTCCAGGGTCAGATGGTGCACAAAACTAGCCGAGAGCCAGCCCCCTTCCAAATGACAAAGTGACAGGCAGACCTTCTCCAGGAGCTATCCCCACACTGAGCAACCCTCCGCCCCCTCCTGTGTCCAGGAGCCCCTGTCCAAGGACATTGGCTTGCGGGGTACCTCGTCCTGCCCCTCCTCAGTGCTTACACATTACCTTCACTTCCAGTGTCACAGCCAGTGGCATGAATACAGGCTGTCAGAAGTGTTTGGGATAGGAAGTCTTTCTCATACTCTTCCAATAAAAACCATGTGGATACTTCCGTGGACCATAAAATAATGATGAAGAATTCAGAACACCCTCCTCAGTTGGTTGATGAAAGTCACCCATTGGCTGGTCCCCGCAGACTGTCTATGTGTGTAGCTGGATCTCAATGCAAGGTCCCTCTTCCTTTGCTTTAATATGAAGAGTGCAAGTAGGATACCATGCTCTAGGGGAACATGCCACGGTGTCTGTTCTTCGTCCCCACTATGCTTCTAAAACATAATCTAAATTAAGAGTCTTGGGTGGAAATGGCCGGGTAAGGACTACTTTCAATTTTATTTAAATGCTTAAACGACATATGAAATGCCATCCAGCCCACCCACAACCCCCGCTGCTGCCGGCCCGCCACACTGTTTAAGGGTTTCTGAGTGGCACGAAGGGGTGCTGGTGCCCTAGTGGTGCTGGGCTTATCAGCTAACAGATGCTGAGCCCAGCCACCCTACGGGAGAAAGATGAGGCAGTCTGCTTCCCCAACGATGGACCGCCCCTGTCTTCTCAGGTTGCTGTGATTCCGAATGGACTAGAAGGTAGTAGGCATGGTTTGGGGTTGGGGAGCAGTCTGTTAAGCTGAAATGTTGTTGTTTTGAGCCCACCGAGAGGTATCTTGGAAGACAGGCTTGGTGACCTGCTTCAGATAGTCCGTGGTCTTGAAGACCTGATGGAGTGGTGCTACTCCTGGGTTGGCCGAGTCCCCATGGACTTGATGGCACACAGCAGTGCCCAGGTTTAAAAAAAGACCAGGACCACTAGGCGGAGTGTTTATTGGCCTGCTCTTGGTCCGGACCAGTGATAGTATATGCTGATTCTAAGAGTGTGGACACATTCTGGGAAAGGGGTTCTTAAACTGAAGCCATGATGCTTCCCTTGTTTTAGAGAGGAAAGTTCTCTGACTCTTCACTCATCTCTGAGTGAAGGGTTAAGTATATAGGGCATTAAAAAAAAAATACAAGGCATTCCCAAGTGCTTCATAATCCCCCAGAGTGCTGTTGTCATTCATCTGACCCGCGGCTTTTGACCTGGGCTGAACTGGAACAAACGCAGTGCAGCCTGGAGCAAGTGCTAGGATTTTCTTATGCTGAACAAGAAGAGGTCATCGACATGGCTAGACCTAAAGTGATGACAAGAATTGGTTTTGGTCTGAGCTCACAGAGTACGATGAGAAATAGACTTTAAAAAATGCATGCTAATGTTAGCGTGCTAACGGGATCAGGTATCAAAGAACGAAAAATCCTATCATTGTGAATGAGGGGGAGTGCTCAGTGGGGACCTAAAGCCCTTCTGTAGGCAACTGTACATCCCCTTACAGAAGGTTGCAGGGAGGAAAGGAGCCTGTCAAGGCACAGTGGAGCAACGATGAAACGTCCAACTTTCCTCTAGTTCTCTAATGCTTCCTCCCCCTCACTATCATGATCCCAGTTTTACCTTACAAATCCAGCTAGACAGAGCGTGTACACGGGTATAGATAGGAACCAGAAACAGAGGGAATGCAGGACAGATGATCCCTTCAGGACCAGTGGTGAGAGTGGTGATACTGGGAGGGTGGAGGGAAGGTGAAGTAGAAAGGTAGAACTGATGACAAGAATCTACATATAACTCCCTCCCTGGGGGACAGAGAAATAAAAGTGGGTGAAGGGAGACATCAGACAGTATAAAATATGACAAAATAATAATAATTTATAAATTATCAAGGGTTTGTGAAGGAGGGGAGGGAGGGGGATAATGAAGAGCTGATCCTAAGTAGAAACCAAATTTTTTGAAAATAATGATGGCAACAAATGTACAAATGTGCTTGACACAATGAATGGATGGATGAATTGTGATAAGAGTTGTACTAGTCCCCATAAGATTTTTTTAAATGCATCTAGTAAGCTTGGTTGGATATGAAGACTATTGTAACAGGCCACCAGGGGAGGAAACAGGGCCTCGCTGCAAGACACCATGGAGTGTGGAAGTTGGAGCCAAAGGCTTAGAGAAACAGGTCCTTAAATTCTCATTCTCTCTCTCTCTCTCTCTCTCTCTCTCTCTCTCTCTCTCTCTCTTTGTGCAGTTTACCGTCCATGGTATCCTGCCAGTCTTCCTGAAGAGCTGTAACCATGCATTTAAGTGTGAACCTTAGCCTTAGCCGTCAGTTCTGACGCACGGCAGCTCCATGTGCCATGAGAGAAGAGCTGTGGGTCATAGGATTTTCAGTGGCTGGGATCCTTCAGAGGCATGCTTCCAGGACTTTCTTCTGAGGCACCTCTGGGTTGGGCTCGAACCCTCAACTTTTGAATTAGTAGCAAAGCACTTAACCAACGCTGAACATCGCCTCACCCAGGGACCCCAGAGGTCAAGTGCCTGTTAAAGATAACAAAACTGTGGTTGAATCATCCCTTCCTTATAACCCTTCTATGGGGAATGTTCAAATGTCTGCAGATGGGCTTTGGGTCTTCACTCCAACCCCCTCATTTGCATCGGTATAATTGTTTGGGATATTTTGAGACCTGGTACCTGATCCCATCAACACCTCATGATCACACAGACTGGTGTGCACTAACGAATCATACACCATTCCTCTAGTTCCTGGATGCTTCCTGACCCCCACCCCACTACCATGACCCAGTTAGTTCTACCTTACACATCTGGCTAGACCAGAGAACACCCATTGGTACAGATAAAAGCTCATGACACATGGAATTCAGGACAGATAAGCCCCTCAGGAACAGTAGTGGGAGTAGTGATAGCATGATAGGAGGGGATAGTCAGCCCGGGAACCCATCACAAGGTCAGATATATAGTTCCCCCCACCAAGGGGAAGAATAACTGAAATGTGGGTGAAGGGAGACAGCAGACAGTGTAAGGTATGAAATAATAACAATATATAATTGATTGAGGATTCATGGGGGTGGGAGGGTAGGGGATGGAGGAGAAAAGGAGGAAGTTATCCCAAGAGCTCATGTAGAAAATGTTTTGGAAATGATGGCAACATATGTACAAATATGCTTGCTACAACTGATGTATGGAATATAATAGAGCTGTAAGAGCCCCCAATAAATTGATTTTTTAAAAGATAATAGAACCAAATAATCCAGCCAGAGGTTCCGTGAATAGTCAAGCGACCTCGATCCAATTTACTAATAGTTCTGCTCTGTCTGGCTTTTCTTTTCCTTCAGCACATCCATATCAGTGGTTACTTATCTTTTTTTGGAGACCAACCTTTGAGTTAGATAGGAACAAATGAGTTTTATGTTCACCAATGGGAAAAAATTGAAATTCCGAGAAGTGATCCATCCACCCAGGTCTGAAACTTAAGCATCGAGCTCGTGCTTCCTTTACTCGCCCCACCTTCCATCTGCCACCACACGGTGTTTTGGTGTTCCATTTCTCCTTGTAATGTTACTGGCCAGTAAAGGAAGTGCGCTCAGCCATCGGGGAGTCTCAGACCGGTTTCCTGATTCCCCTTCCAGATGCCAGTCTGGCCTCTCCCTCGATGCCCTCTTTCCCCGAGGGTTCCTGGTCTCGGCACTCTGTGTCCGTGTCTGCCGTGGGGTTTGCAGGCACCATAGAGTGGGGAAGAACTGGGGTGCTTCAGAGTTTCCTTCAGACCCATGCGCTGCCTGCACCTCCGTTTCAACCCAAGCTGTCGCTCAGGCCTTCCTTTGAACTGCGCACCCAGCTACAGCAGAGAGACAGGGTTTTTGGTGTCTTGGTTCTTTATAATCATATCTCTTCCCTCAGTGTTACCCAAACTTAACCTACTGCCGCCGACTTGATCCACAACTGCAAACCTTCAGCAGATAACATTATCATTCCACTATGGAGCAAGCAGGGGGTTTGGAATAGCTGACTTTGTGGTTAGCAGCTCAATGCTATGCCCACAGTGCCACGAGGCACCCAGTCCAGTGTTATACAGTGACCGCAGAGCCCGATAGCCGGTCCCGCCCAAACCTCATGACTGCGATTCTGAGGTGACCAGACACCCCACTTTTTAACTATTTGCCCTGCGTGCCGCAACATTTTAAAATTAAATGTATTACAATATCATTTTTGTATTCTATGAACATTTCTGTTGCTTCACATAGACCCAATTTTTA
>PVJH01002432.1:99221-169319 GCA_004026705.1 Nesogale talazaci | reverse complement strand
ATGCTGTGGTTTCTGCACCTTCCACAGGATGGAAAACCCCTTTGTCTGGGGTTTTCTCTCCTGAACTCCAGTTGTTTTGAATAGAAACACAGCAGTTAGCTTTTGTTGGGGTGAAGGCAACTCCAAAACTCATGGGAACCGGATGTATAACAGGAGAAAATGTTTCTTAGTCCTGAATTAATCTTATGTTAGAGTCCATCCATCAAGCCAATCCATCTCACAGAGGATTTCCCTCGTTTTCCGCTCCACTACTTCACAAAGCATGATTTCTTCATCCAGCAGTTGATCCCTCCTGATGGTTACACACTGGGTCACAGTCCACACGGTCTGCAGTTTGAAACAACCAGCTAAACCATGGGAGAAGGTTGGGACTCTCTACTCTGAACTCAGAAACCCACAAGCACAGTTCCTTCCTGCTCCTGAGGGCCAATCCTGACTCGGTGCCAAGGAGTCTGGTGTTGATTTGGGATGGCATATACATGTAAATTGAGAGTTAAAACAACGCATCATAAGTTAAAACTCTCAGCATGAGTTGTGGCTCAATTTCATTAATTCTCTACTGGCGAAAATTAAGACTGGACTAAGCAATTAATGAATATGTCTTGTACAATGGACCATGGGCTAGGCACAGAAAGGACCCTGTCTCTCCTATCTGTCAGAAGCTCTGATGTTAAAGGCTGATACTCTGCACTTCCAGTGGAGCATCCATGACCAGTCAGTCTCTCCTCTACAGAGGATCGTTGGTGTCGGGTCGTTGTGTTGACACTTCCGGAATGATGGCTACTTCCTGCACAGTTGTTCTTTTCTCAGACCATTTCTCTGCTCGGAGCAACACTGTGTGTAACGTTGAAGTGGAAATATTTTGTTTTGGTAAATCTTGGAATTCTCCTAGAAGTTATGATTAAAATTATTAAAACAATGTTATGCATCTTTTTGTTTTTTGGTTGTTTTAAAGTTGCTTCTAGCGATGACCTTAAATAGAGTCTTGGCAACAGACAGCAGGCTACTCCCTTCCTTCACTGACTTCCGCAGTTCGATCCCACCCAGTTCCCTCTGCTAAGCACTGGGAAAGAAGACAATGAGTGGACACACAATTGCCTCCTACAAGGATTTTGTCTGTTATCTGCATGATGAGCAGCTTGAAAGTACCAAGAAGGGGTTTCTACTCCCCTATATGGTTACAATCTTGGAAGCTCACAGGTGGTGAGGGTGAGCAGGTTTTTTTTTTTTAATTTTGGCAGGGAGTGTGTGAACAAAGTGAGACAACAGAAAAGAGAGAGTGGCACATGCCACCCTGGATATGGGGAATGCATCCACAAGAACTCAAATTTGTTCCCCAGAGAAGGTGTATATGTTTGGGTGGTATTGTGTATAAGTGCTATAAGAAGGCCTGAAGTGTGTGTGTTATTGTATGTGTGAGGGGGATTATAAGAACATGTGATTTGTGTGATTGTGTTTGGTGGCTTGTGAGTCTTATGGGGATAGTATCTATAAAGGAATTGAATGAAGGGGTTGTATATAACTATTTAGGAGTGTGTGTGTGTGTGTGTGTGTGTGTTAAAGAGACCTTGAGGGCTTGTGAATGTGCCTGTAGCATTACATATGTGATGAGATTCCTGTTATATATATGCTATTATGTTAATAAAAGGTTATGGGCACTTTTTAAGGTTGTGGACGTGTTGTGTGTGAGGGCATTATGGGGTTCATTTGGGTTGATTAGGAGGAGGCTGCACGTGTACATAGAAGGGGAGTGTGAAGGTTGTCGGTGTGTGCAGTAGGGAGTTTTGTTTTGGAGATTTTGTGAGGGGATTTTGTGTATGTGGACATGGGGTTGTGTTGTGAGTTTGTGCAGCTGTGTTCAGGGAGTGTGCGTACGTGTATATGTGTCTGTGTCTCTGTGTGTTCATGTAGATGGTGGTTTCCATTTCAGATGGAGGAAATATACAGGGACAGAAAGCAAAGCAACAAAAAGCACAACTCATCTATGACGGCAAGTTATTAACAGGGAAAGTTGAAAAGACTGAGCTGGGTTCATTTGGGTTGTATCTTGGGATGGAGTTGGACTCACCCCTGTTATACTCCAAAGTCAGGTCGACGCATTCTTGGTCCTCAGCCAGCCCTTGCTGAAGGTTTGCAGAAAACGAATGACTCCTTTGAGACCCTGTGCGAGGCTGTCACTGCCATTTAAGCCTCCATACTAAGAAAAAGCAGTTCTTTATTGTTCATGCCAGCACCTCCGATAATCTACTTTTTATCTCTGCTCATAATGGTAATGTAGATAAATTCTATAAATCAAATCTCAGCAGTAAAAAGGTTAATAAGTTTACACTGTATAATTGAAAGCCATATTGGTGATTAAAAGGATTTTATACATCAGTTTTCTGGGTCACCAACTAATTATTTTCAATGGCCGGTCATAAAACACAGCGCTGTGGCTGGCTAGACCCTGTACACTGTTAAACACTAAATGGCATAGAAAGTACTTGAGCTACTTACCTTAAGTTGGCTGGCCTTTTCCCTTGGGAGGTGAAACCATCGCAAAATCTGCTCATTATTTTATACCAAGTTTACATGATGGCTTGGGCTCCTCTTTTACCAAAATAAAGAAATTGGGCTGCCCTCCCAAATGAATGAATATATCAAGCTCCGAGGCCCTTTGGGATAGTGGTCATCATTCATATTTAATGCATTTGGCTACACTGATATCCAAAAAATTCACTGCCTTTGAGTTGGTGCCTGCTCACAGTACTTCTAATAGAATAAGCTGGAACAGTGAATGTCCAAGACTATAATTGTTTATGGAAGTAGAAAATCCAGACTTTCTCCTAAGGTGCAGTTGGTGGTTTCAAACTGTCAACCTTGTGGATCACAGTCTAGTGGTTACTCACTATGCTACCAGGGTTCCATGCTGCTGTGAAAGTATTTTAAAACAGGAGCAGTGGTCATTCTTCAATTCCTTGTATTCCTCCTTATGAGAGGACCTGATCTGTCACTTAGCCAAAATGTAATCATTATGAAAGAGAGAACTTAATATTGGAAACCTTTTTGTAGTTGAAGCCATTTTACCTCACTATATTTTAAAACAAGATTCTGGTCTTTTCTTGTTAAATTGGCATTGCCAGGTGGGGTGAGTGAGTGAGTGAGTGAGTGTGTGCATGTGCATCCTATGGATGCATCTATAGGAAGAGATTGAGAAAATGTATAACGACACTCTGCCGGAGTTCTACAAAGTCAAATAATAATAGTTGAAACCAAAAGTTAAAGCACTCGGTTACTTTCTTCAAAGGCAAATGATTTGCAGCTGAAATAAAGAATGAAAATTGGGAGGTGAATGCCATTGTCTTGGCTGCAGTTTTGTCTTGTAAAGAAGAGCCAGGAGCACTCAGGCTTGTGGTGACTGGTTCAAAATGGTATTTGACAAGCATGTTAATCAAACCAGCAAATAATGGAGAAACCCTGGAGATGGCACTGAGATTGGGCACTCCCAGCGTCTATGTAGCTTGATAATTAAGCCCAGGTGTTTGCTTCTCTTGGGATCTAACAGTGGAGGGCAGGGGGAGAGAGAGGGGGGTGGGAGAGACTGACCCATATGAAGTTTCATGTTCCCATATGCTATCAGGTGGGCTGTGAAACATATGGGCAGCCTCTGGGCACTCTTAGAAGGGTGTATGATTAACCCAGCAACCCAGGGGAAGGCTCCACAAATGTGTGTGGAGAAAAGGCGAAAGAATCTCCTTCGGGTCGGAATGGAGATATTCCCTGTGCAAGGAAGAGTTGAGCTTCTCACCCTTACAGAGATGCTTCCTCACATTCTTCTTGACAAGAGAGTCCCCAAGATGGAAACTCCCTTGACTGAACAGCAATATTTCAAGAAGAAATATTGGGATAGGGTGAGAAGAGGGTAGGTGACTAGGGAGAATGGGAGGGAGGGGGAAATAAGGGTAGACATGAAAGGGAAGAGGGAAAAGGAGAAGACAATGACTATACTTCCATTACTATGAAACAGATGTGCTTTAGATGGCTTGAGGCACAAATGGCATTTATTTCTAATGGGAAACATATCTTAAATAAAACCAAACAACCGCATCTATCATTTTCTTTATGGTATTCCTTAACCATGTGCATCAGTGACTCACAGGGAGATGGCTGACAAGCGCTGATTCCGGAGCAAGGAGGGTGGACATAGGTGCTGCGGCAGGGGCAAACTTAATGCCCCATAAGAGCCTGGCCAAGGTGCAGAGTAACCAGCTCTGCAGTTCGTCATCCATGACTTCCAAAGCAAAGAGTCTCCTATAAGGAAAGACGGAGATCTCTCAGCAACATGTCCACTGCTGACTGCTCATGGTCATCTGTGTAGGGAGCTAGCTAGGAAGGGTGAAAGGAGAACATGCATGACCAATGACTACTCTTTCTGGGAAAATCTGACAAACAATGTACATGGATCTGGCCCACTCTTTTCCTGGTCTCTGGGTGACACAGTGATTTGCAATTTGACTGTGAACCAAAAGATTGGCAGGTAGGACCCGCTCAGCAGTCCCAAGGAAGCAAGTTCTAATAATCTGCTCCTATAAAGATTAGATTTAAGGAAACCTCCTTCTTGACGCTCAAAAACCCCAGAGTTGTGAATAGCCTGGCTATCATGCATAATTCACTGAAAAGTGGACTGTTGAGGATGCAATTAGGTCAAAATGTAGTGTCCTATCAATTGATTTCTCTTGTGATCCATTTACATTTGTTCTTGTTTTAATATTTCCTGTTTTCCTTTCAAAATAGGTCTTTACCTGTTTTGCTTTGTTGATATTACCTTTTTTAATGTTTCTCTATATGAAATCCAGGATAGATAAATCTATATAGACAGTAACTCAATTAATGGTTCCTTGTGGATATGGCAGGGGAAGTTGGGGGTAAATGGCTACTAATCATGAGTACAAGAATGAAAAATATATTCTAAAACTGACTGTGGTGGTTATTGCACAATTCTTCTTGACATGATGGAACAATTGAATTTTCAGATATGTGAATTAAAGGCCAATAAAACATTAAAAAAAAAAGAAAAGAAAACCTATGGAGCACAGTTCTACTCTATAAAACGTGGAGTCTCCATGAGTCAAAATCTATTCCATGGCAATGGAGTCACCCTTTCCTTCCAGGCCAGGGCCTTGCCTGACAGGCTTTTCCTTTCTCTATCCTCTGTCTAATCAAAATGGTTGTGGCCTGCTTTCCCTCCCCTCAGTTCATCCAATGAATAAAACTGTCCTGGCATGAAAAGGCCTTCTAGTGGATTCATCTGCTAATATCAGGTAATGGGGCTATGAACTCAACAGAGTCTGTTGGGAAACAGTTACCAGACCCAAAGATAGACTTGGAATGGGGAATGTTAGGCACATTCTAGGAGAAGTGTTAACTAGGTGCTCATCTAAGTCATAAAAACTACGCGTCAGTTATAAGCCTCAGTGATTACGATAACTTTTAAGTTGGTGTTTTAAGGAAACAATTAATTTTAAAATATATCATGAACAAAATACTAAAATTTGAAACACAGGATTCATTTTCCAGGGTTATGATGGGGCCAATGAAGTATACATTCATTCACAAGGTACAAAGTATGAGTTTGACTTGAACTTGCCTTTATTTTCATCATATTATTTTGTTCATGTAAAGCAAGCCCATGATGGACCAGTGCTTGCTGCTTCAATTCTGGTGATAGCTCTATTCCCAGAATTCATCGAGAATCTTTACAACAAAATATTTTTACGTTAACTTGGGTTGAACAGGATTCTGCCTCTGAGTAAGGCAGAAATAAATGTTCACTGCTTTTCCTTCAAATTTCATAGTCTTTACTGACAATGCTGAAATCCTTTCTTCCAGATCGCGCCTTCTGCTTTAAGTTCTTGTGGTTGTCATAAAGTGCCTGGAGCTAGTTCCTTCAAATCTGTCTCGGTGTACAACTGAACAAAACACTGCCCTGTTCTGTGACATTCATCCTCTCAATTGTTTTATTTGAGCCCATTGTTGCTACTACCCCCTCAATCCATTGTGGGGAGGGACCGCAGTGAGGGAGAGGAGGCTTCCTCCTTTTCAAATGTACAGAGATATTTTATGATATAAAATTATTTCTTTCATAAATATATTCACTCTAATTTAACTGTTCTTGTGGTTTGCATGCTCCCTTAGAAGACAGGATCATAGCTTTGCACAGTCACTGTCACAGTGAACATGGGACTCTGATTCTGCTCTTTTTAGTACACTTTGCATGCGACATAATTTCTCGTTGTTACATGGCCTTGCTTCCAGGTTGCCCTGTTGGGTTTTTCTATCATATTTTACTTATCCAATTCCCTATTGTTACATTGTCTCCCATTTTTTTTCATGATAACGAGGCAATCGATATTTTAATTTCTATAGATTTTATTTCTTCACTCATTACTTTAGATGAGTTCGCAGAACTCTGTTCAAGAGCCAATGCTTATTGCTAGGCTTTCTAATATACGCAGGACCTAAAAAACTTGGTGGAAAATTCCATTATCTTTAATCCCAATTTTCTACAAATTTTTGGAACCCCCCTCATATATGTATATTGCCATTCACTTTTTCAAAAACATTCAAAACCTAGGTTGACAACAACAAAATTCAGATCAAAAGGAATTTTTCATATAAGTTGGCTCATTTTAAATTGAAGCATTGTTAAAGATAGTATCAATTTTTATAATGTTGCTTACTTATGACATCCTTTATATTATATATTCTACATATAAGACAAAGAATTTTGGTGGTTAAGAGGGTTGAGCAGCAGTTGCTAACCAAACAGATAGCATTTCAAACTTGCCAATCACTCCAAGGAAGAATGATGGAGTTGTTTACTTCTTCAAAGTCTCCCAAACTCAGGTAACCTATAAAGCATGCAAACTCTAGGGTCTCTCTCTATGAGTTGGAGTTGACTAGGTGGCCATGGATTATGAAACAGAAAGTTGGTCATTAAAATAATTTTGAAATATTCAATTTAATGTTACTAATTATGTCCATTATACTATGACATTATCTCCTCCATCCAATAGGTGTACATCATCCCCCAAAGAAACTCAGTGCCCTTTCAATAGTAACATCCACGTCTTGTAATTACTAATAAGCTTTCATCTCTATGTATATGTTCATCCTAACATTTTGTCTATGTGTGATAATACAACATTTCCTTTTATGTATGGCTCATTTCACTCAGTATATGTCTTCAAGATTCATCCATGTACCACTAACACTGACTCACGTTCAATGGGATGACCCCACATTCTCATCCTCTGTCCTACCAGGGTGGAAATTCTCCACTTGTATTTATCAAGTGAAACTTTGTTTCTCTAAACTCAGTTATCCCCATGAAATGTAGCTAACTTTATCTTACCTGTGAATGTATTTTCTTTGAGTGAGACTTGTATCTTGGTCTCTCCCAAAGTGGCTGAAGTACAATTCCAAAGAAAGAGATGATATTTGGACAGGCAGTCTTAACAATGCTTCCTAAAACCTAGGATCTATTTTTAGTCCAATATTGTGATATAGACAAGGCCATCAGGAAACAAAATTCAGGAACTAGGATTGGTCAGAAGTGTCCATGAAGAAAGGTTAAAGACCTTTGGAGAGAGTTAAGTGACCAACAGGGATGGCAAGGCACCCATTAGCAATAGAGGGAGCTATGGTCTCTGGGGACTAGAGTAAAAGAACAGAGGAAGTAGTGCCACTGCTCATATCCCATTTTATCATACTGTGATAGCTTGTGTGTTTCTGTGATGCTGGAAGTTATGTGACCCAGTATTTCAAATACCAGCAAGATCATCCATGGTACATAGGTTTCAATGGAGCTTCTAGATAAAGACAAACTAAGATGAAAAGCCTGAATGTCTACTTCCAAAATTTAGCCAAGGAACACTGTGGATCACAACAAAACCGTATGCTATGCTATATGTTGTTGTTGTTAAGTGCCATCTAGTCCATTTCAACCCATAGTTACCCCAATGCACAAAAGAACAAAACACTGCCCAACCCAATGTCATTCTCATAAATATTCCTATTTTAAGCCCACTGTTGTAGTCACAGTGTCAGTCCATCTTGTTGAGAGCCTTTTATGCTGTCTCTCTCCTTTACTAATCATGCTATCCTTCTTCTGACAACATATCCAAAATATATGAGGACATCCTTACCATCCTTGCCTCTAAGCAGCACCCTGACCTTATTTCTTCCAAGATAGATCTATTTGTTCTTTTATCAGTCCGTGCACTTTCAATATTCTTGGCCATTACCACAATTCAAATGCATCAGTTCCTTTTGGTCTTACTTTCCTTACACACACCCCAAAAAGTGGGGGAAAAACTCTCCTGGGCAGAACTTTTGTGATATGCGTTTGTGGTAGTTATCATTTATCTATTTGAAAGGATTGTGAGTGAAGGAGTTCAGTCTAGCCTATCAACCATTGCATAGTCATTGAGTCCTCTGTGTGGGTCTGGTCTTCCCCCTGGGGATTCTGGAAATTCCTGTATTTTTTCCCTTGGGAGTGGGAGACACCATCTCTGTGTGTTTACTCTCTGATAGACACTATATTGATAAGGCTCGTGGCACTACACTTATAGACCCCATGCCCTGGGAACTTAAGAAGTCACATGAAGGCACCCGCCAAACTGAGATGCTTCTACCGCCACGGAATCCAAAAGACTTTGCCTATGATATTCCTGCATTCAGTATCATTGCATGTGTTTCATGAGTCTGAAAGAAACTTTATAGATTGGTATCAGAAATATGGGCTAATATCAAACTTAGGGAATTGATATGGACTGGGCTGGGATGTTTTCTCAATATTCAACTGCTCTTGCATATGAAAGTCTTTTCTATACATATGAGAGCATCTACAAATTTGTTTCTCTAGTTTACTTGGACTAACATAGCATTCTTCCCACTAGGTGAGCATTAAGCAACTCATTCTGAGTTAGTGCACTCAGTAGTTTAGCCTGGGAAGGTACACTTCTGTCACATAAATTTTTTCATAAAAGCAATTTCATTCAAGGGTCATTTTTTTGTGATGGCCAATTAAAGAGAACAGCACACAGTTATGAAATTTTGGTTCCTGCTCAGAGAAAATGATGCAGAAACTTAAATACATAGCTTTAAAAAAATCCCATGTGGGTTGGGGGATTGTGGAAGTCATGTATTCATGATGTCAACTTTAAGATTGGGATGTAGGGGTGGAGTCTAGCCTGTTAATCTGGAGATAGCCAATTAGACCTCTGCGTAGGCATAACTTTCTCCTGATATTTCTGGGAAGTCTCATGTAATTTACCAATTGGAGAAGGGAGACTGGACCAGAGTCTCTGAGAAATGAACTACTGAAAAGACGAAATGACAGCATGCTGATCAATCCTGGTTCCTAGAGAATGGAGGAGCCGGATGAGAAGCCATATGGGCTTGCCCTGATGGAACCAGTACTCTAGGGCCAGAAAAACCACAGAGAGACCCCTGCCAATGGATGCTGCTGATGGACCCTGAACCCTGGAAATGAGGAGCCATGGGGAAACCCCTGTCAGCACCAGGGCACCTCTACTGCACATGCTTTGTGAGTCGAAAGGGGACTTTATAGACTGGTATCAGACATATGGGCTAATATCAGGCTTATGACTTTGGACTAGACTGGGTTGGGATGCTTTCTCAATATTCCATTCCTCTTATATATAAACCTTCTCCTTTTACCATATGTGTTTCTATGAATTTGTTTCTCTAGTCTACCCAGATTAGCACACCCCTTGTGTACCATAGGGTCCTACACCCTGGTTCCAGATAAGCCATCATATCAGTTTTATCCTTAGCTTTCTTGGAGTCACCATGACCAAGGAAAATATATCAATCATCCAGTTTATAATATTTATAGAATTAAATCAAATTAATTTTTCTGACTGTGTTCTATATCCAAAGAGCTAGCATGGAATTTTGCCTTAATCTTCCCAGGATCTTTAGAGACCAGAATGGAGAAAATGAAATCCAAGAATACTTTACAGGTTGGGAAGGGGAAAAAATAATTCAAGTGGGAATGTTTTATATATATATATATACATATATATACATATATATAAGAGCTCTGTATGCTGAGCAAATTTTCAGAGATGCTAGATTATGTGAGGAAGAGTGTGACATCAGGCTTGTTAGCAACCTGTAATATGTGGAAATATGCAGATGACACACCTTGCTTGCTGAAAATGAAGTCTTGAACTCTGCTGATGAAGATCATGGATTTCAGCCTTCTGTATGGTTTACAACTCAATGTCAGGCAAACCAAAATCTTCACAGCTGAACCAATAGGTAACATCATGGTAAATGGGAAAAAGGATAAAGTTCTCAAGGATTTTGTCTTGCGTGGATACACAATCAATGCTCATGGAAGCATCAGTCAAGAAACCCAAAGACACATCCCAAAGAAAAATAAATGCATTTGAATTGGTGCTGGCCAGGAGTACTGGCCAGACACTGCTGAAAGGACAAGCCAGTCTATCTTGAAAGAAGTATGGCCAGAGAAGTCATTAGAGACAAAGATGGCATACTTTGGACATACTGTCAGGAGAGAACAGTTCATAGAGAAGGACAGCATGCTTGGAAAAGTGGAGGGGCAGTGAAAAAAGGAAGACCTTCAAGTAGATGACTGAGGCAGTGACACAGGTGGACTCAGGCATAGATACAATTTTGAGGGTGACAAAGAGCCAGACAGTGTTTGGTTCTGTTGTGCACAGGTTTGATATGTATGGACCACAACTGACTTGATGGCACCTAACTAACTACAACCATGGAAGTCGGCATGCATGGCCAAAGCCATCAAATGGTTAATGTTAAGGCTGGAACAGATGGTTCCTCTGAGGCTTTCTAAAACATTCGCTAGGGATTGCAGGAGAATTGTGAACCACATATACTTAACCTCAGAACTAACAGTTAATCTAACCTAGGATGAACCAGCCACTATCTGCCTTCTAAAAGAGCTACCTTCATGCAAACAAGTACAGTTATTATGAATTACTTTATGCACCCATTATCCATGTCAGGAAATCAATATATCTCTCATTTCAGCTATATTTTCCATATTAAACACTATCTCTTAGTCAATGACTTCTGTATCTATCCAGTCTATTCTTGGGACAAAAGAACTCAAAAATATCTCAATAGCCCAAGAATACAAGTCTGCTCCATCTAATGATTTGTTTTTTGAATGGACTCCTTCTCGTGGTGAAAATATGTGTCAGAGTAGTACTATGCTCTATAAGAGTTTCATGGTTGGTTTTTCAGATATAGATCAATAGATCTTTTTTATAAGACACCACTGGGTAGCCTCAAGCAACCAATCTTTTAGTCCACAGCCAAATCCATTAACCACTTGAACCATCCAGAACTGTTTTTTCTCATCTACCTCTGGGCAAATCAAAGCTCATAATCCATTTAATGTAATGATGTAATGCCGAGATTCTAAGGCCTGAAACCAGGCTTATATATGTTCAAATTTCTGTCCATTTCTACCTGTACTTCATACAAATCAGTGAGGCTCTAATGCCCAGATGACCCTACTGAAATAGCAAATGTGAGGTTCCAATGAGATAGTTGATATAAAACACTCATTTCAGCAAGGTTTTACAGTGAATATTTGCTGTCATTGCTACTACACAGTCACCCCTTGTAATTTCTAGTCATTAATAATGGCACCAATGGGGAGGATTTACATGATTTTAAAAGATATCTTAAAAAAAAACAAGCGCAATTAAGAAAAAATCAATAGCACCACATAATGCAGTCAATGTCTTAATCCACTCACAAATCACCATTTGTTCAGCCAAGGAAGTTATTGACTGCCTGGAAATAATACAGTAAAGATAGTCAATGACAATCAGTGCATAAAGACTCTAATAGAAACTCTGCTATGAATCTGAGATCTATTCTACTAAAACCTATTTACTACAAAAATATTCTGGAACCACTTTACCATTAGTGGTCATCATTTAGCATTCAATTACAAGGAAATTCCATTGAAAGTATATATTAAATACAGAACATCTACATTAATACCAGGAGAATCTGTTGAGATTGATGTTACTGCAATGAATTCCAGATGAATATCTAGTGCCTCTCATACATTGTGCATTCTTGGGCTCAGGCATTATTGTCCCCTTGCTCTTATCATCTCCATTTCAAAGTACTTTTATGGAGGTAGGAATTAGGAACAGAGTACACTTCTATATTTGTAAATCTAGCATAGAGTTGAGTGGCTCTCAAACATTGATTAATCAAGAAACACTTTAAAATAATATCAAAATGACAGACACCCCCATCACTGCTTCCAAACACAATTAATTTTCAAAAAAAACTACATAAACCTATGTAACCAGAAAATTTTAAAATGGATAAAACCAAACTCGGTACTAAAGGGGCCTTTTAACAGCTCTAACATGAATTAAACATAATGGAGTGAAGAAATGTGTCGAATAATTAGGACCTTCCCAGTTTACACTTGGAAATGTTAATGGCTCAGCATAAACAATGGGGAGTGTGGGAAAGCTTTGCTTGCTTCGTATTTCAATGTAAGTTATTCAAGCTAGCAATGAACTTCTTCTGAAGTCATTCCTTCACTAACCAAGAGAATAAACTCATATTATGTAAGAACTTGTACAAATGTGAAGCCAAATTCCCCTTATGAAAATTGAGTCAACCAAAACTAATAAATCTGAAGTAGAAATTTGAATGAAAACATTACAAAAGAAGTAATCTATTAGGTCATAAGAATAAAAGCACAAAAAATTCCAAGCCTAGAAAATTTCTCTACTGAATTAAGACATGAACTAGCATCAATTCTACACAAACTGCTGTAGAACATAGAAATGAATGAAATATTCCTGAATTTATTCTAAGAAGCAAGCATAACCTTATTATCAAACCAGATATCGACATTGTGGTAGTTACATATCTGTTGTCAATTTGAGACTTAAGAGTGAAGAGGTGGAATTTAGCCTATCATGTCACAGCTTGATGACTTCATTTGGAGGCATGGAGGAGATACATAACTCATTGAAGCGGGATACATGCAATGTGGTAATGATACAAGGATATATATTGATACAAGAAAATTTCCTTCCATTCTTATTTTGTTGACCATTCTTATCAGGAATATATAAATATATGTCAGAGGAACAGAATTGTGGACTCAGAAGTAAATCCATTAACTTATTGACAGATGGTTTTTTTAGGTTTTTCTCAGATATGATTCATTTAACACCATGTTATGATTAGAACTTTTGTGCAAACAAATGGAAAAATAACCTAGAATCTCATACATCCAGACTTTTGTGGCCCTCTATAAATACCTTAAGTAATGTAAAGTATTAAGGGTCCATGAGGGAAGAGGAGTGGGGAGAGAGGGGAAATATGGGGAGCTTATACTGGGGGCCTAAGTGGAAGGAGGATGTTTTGAGAATGATGATGGCAACAAATGTGCAAAAATGGATTGCATACAATTAATGTAGATATTGATCACGATAAGAGTTGGATGAGCCCCCAATAAAATGATTTAGAAGAAAATCCAGCTCTGCTGAGCTAGTTTTAAAAAAATGGAGCTCTTCACAGCAAGTAGGCAACAGAGTTTGGTGGGAAGGGCTGATGAAGATATGGAAGACAAGTCTGTTTTTTTTTAAAGTTTCCATTACATATCTTTACTATTTATTGGATTTATTTCCATTGAGTGCTTTAAAATAAATTTTGTTATGCCATTTGAAATCAAGAAGAGGTCAAATATCTCCTTGTGTTAGTCTGGGTAGACTAGAGGAACAAATTTCAAAGACACGCATATGGATATAAGGAATGGGTTTATATTCAAGAGGAATAGGACATTGAGAAAACATCCCAACCCAGTCCAGCTCAAAATCACAAGTCTGATATTAACCCATGTGCCTGAAATCAGTCCATAAAGTCTCCTTCCGACTCACGAAGTCACAGGTCAGTGGGTGCAGAATCCTGGCACCAACAGGGGTCTCCCCATGGCTCCTCGCTTCCAGGGCTCAGGGTCCATCAACAGCATCCCATGGTGGCAGAAGCAACTCATCACTGACAGAGGCTTCCATGTGGCTGCCCCAGCCTCAGAGGTCCTGCTCCATCAGAGTAAAGCCATGTGGTCTCTCCAGCAGCTACTCCAGCCTACTGGACACCGCCATCCTGTGTTGTCTGTGATTGATTGTCTCCGAGACTAACTCCCAACAACTGGGGAAGATAGCTTCTCATCTTCATGAGGGAAATGTCATGAGATTTCCCAGAAGTCTCAGGAGAAAGCCATGCCCACATAGAGGTCTCATTGTCTACTCAATGGCTATTTAACAGGCTAGACTCCACCCCTACATCTCAATCATGAAATTAACATAAGCACATGACTGCCACACTCCTTAGGACTAGTACTAAGAATAGGAGAATAACAGACAGTTTCCCCTTTCTACTCCACCTTCCCTTCACCCTCCTGGCATCACCACACTCACCTCTGGTCCTGAAGGGATTATCTGTCCTGGAATCCCCATGTTTCTGGCTCCTATCTGTACCAGTGTACATCCCTTGGCCTGGCTGGATTTGTAAGGTATAATTGGGGTCATGATAGTGTGTGTAAGGAAGCACTTAAGAAGCAGAGGAGGGCTGAGCCCTGGTGGCGTAGTGGTTGTGTGCGGGACTGCAATCCACTGGGTTGGAAGCTCAAATCCAACAGCAGCTCTCCAGGAGTGAGGGACCACCACCAAAGAGCAGAGATGCTCCCCCCCCAAAAAAAAAAGTTGCTTTTTTCATAGTTCCTATACTGTACATTGACTGGCTCATCTGCTCCCAGCGATGCCTCTGTAAGGGATGTCACCTCACCTATTGATGGGTTTTGGGTCCCCAATCTGTACTCCCCCTCATTTATAATGATGACAGCTGATTTTTGACAAAGGACTGAAACCCATAAAATGAGGAACAAGTCTTCTGTTTAATAAATTATGTTGGTAAAACTGGATATCCATTTTCAGAAAAAGGAAAGAAGGCCCACATTTCTCACCAGAGACAAAAGTGAGCTAAATATGTACCAAAGACCTAGCTGCAACTTCTGAAATAAAAAATCATGAAAAATAGGAGAGTAAGGTTCTAAGAAATTCCTTCAACCCATGATCAAACATAAATTTAAATGCACTAATAGTAAGAAACAAGTAGAGAACTAGGATCTCCTAAAAACTATACACGTATGCACATTAGAAAACTTCACTTTTTAAAAGAGGAAAAAAGGATTCATGGCACAGTGAAAAAAATATTTCGCAAGAACATATCAGACACGAGACTGTTTTCTAATATCTTTAGAAAAAATTCACAACAAAAAGGCAAACAAAAAACCCTCAATAATATAAAGATAACCCAGTTTTACAATGAGCAGAGGAAGTGAGTGGGCACTTAACAAAAGAGGACATTGAGGTGACTAACAAGAAAAATAAATACTCATTGTGACCATTAATCATAGCAAGATTTAAATAATGAGATATTATCTCCCACTAGCATTATTTTAGCCTTTGATATCAGCTCCTCTTTTTTCCCTACCATGACCACTTGATCAATTAATTATGAATTATTATTATTTTCATATCTTACACCAAAGAATGTCTCCCTTCCCCCATGGTTTCTGTTATTCATTCCTTTTGGTGTATGTGCCAGGAGCAAAGGAAGGGGTGTGTGGCAGAGAGGGCCTTAATAATTTCTACAGATTTAAAGGAAAAGTTATTTCATAGAGGCAAATATCATACTTTTAAATGCCAGTCTTTCCCAAATTAATGTATTTGTTTTGTTTTGTTTTTGGGCATCACTGCCCTCTGGTGATGGGAGTAGGAGACCCACCCTTGCTGCTGGATTTGAACCTCCAACCCAGTGGGCCGTAGTCAGCGCACAACCACTATGTCACCGGGGCTCAGCCCAAATTAATGTATTCTTAAATTCAATTCTAATCAGTCACTAAATTTAATTTTTTAGTTTAGTTTTTAATAATTTTAGTATTTTCTGGAAGAATATAAAGTTAAATTTACCAAAAAAGAAAAATGAGTGACTATAATGCTGACTCTATTTGTTTATAATTGCTCTAAGAAATTTAAATAAACTCAATTAAAAAAAAGTTTTTTAAAAAAACAATCAATTCCAGTAAGTGTAATGAGAGTTTGGAAGTCTCATACATTGCCGGTGGAAATATAAAATGGTACAATCACTATAGAGATAAGTATGGAGGAATCAAAATAGTGTCCAGGTAGAATCACCCTGGAGCCCGGTGCTCCCATTGTTAGATTGGAAAATTAAGAGCCGGCATTACAATCAATGGAGAAAAGAAGAAAGCATTCCCACTGAAAAGGGGAAGCAGTTGAGGATGTCGCTTATTTCCACTTTTATTCAACATCTTCCTAGAGATCCTAGATAAGGTCACAGAAAAATATCAAAGGTATATGTCTGAAAAAAGAAGTGAAATTGTCATTATTTGCAGATGATATGATTTTTATATATTGAGAACCCCAAAGTTTCCCCAATAGCTGTGCTGGGTAGGAATATGACACAGTAGCAGATTACAAAATCAATAATTGGATTGTTATAAACAATGAATTACATAAAAGAGTTCAGGGAGGTAATATGCTTCATAATGGTCAAGCATAAATTGAAATATCTAGGGATATACCTAACCACAAAAACAAAAGATCTGTATGAGGTTATCTACAGAATATTATTACAAAAAACCAAAGGGATGTTCACAAATAGAGAAACATCTCATGCTCATGGATTGGTAGACTCAATATTGTAAAGATGTCATTCCTACCTAAGGTATTATATAGATTTAATGCAATCCCTATAAAAATACCAGCATCATTCTCCAAAGGAATGGAAAAACTGACTACCAATTTCATATGAAAGGGGAGAAACTCAGAATTGGCAAAGAACTTCTCAAGAAGAATAAAGTGGGTGAACTTGCATTACCTGACTTTAAAGCTTATTATACAGCCAGAGTTGTCAAAACAACACAGTACTGATATAATGGGGAAGAAAATGGTCCGATGGAGAAGAACAGAAAATCCAGAAATACAATCGGCAGAATATAAACAACTGATCTTTGATTCGGTTTCCTCAAAAATCAAATGGAAAGCAAATGCCCTTTTTCTACAAGTGGTGCTGGGAATATACCAACTCACAGAAGAGTGAACGAAGACTCTTACCCTATCTTATACAATACGCACATCCTATATACTGTGATAGGTAAGCTTTTGGTGCCAACATGGCCAAAGAAAACAGGTAGGTCTATTGTGACAATATGGCCAATGAACATATGTAAGATCAATTGAAGGGTGGAGATAGAAATGGCTCAATGAGCCCCGCCCTTGCCCTCTTGTTCTTGGATCTTCGGACCAGCTGCTGTCTTGTTCATCCTGTGCCATGATCTCCAAGTGACACTACCCATGGGACACCTAATCATGAAATGTTTTGCTGCGAATTGAGGTTCTTTCAAGCCCTGCTTCACCATGCTCCTGGAATATACATCTCTTGAGCTGGGACTGTCGAACTCTGTCATCTGGCTGATTGTTGGTGACCTGCTTTGCTGTTTGCTTCTTGTGGCGGGATAGCTTGAATTGCTCTACAGAGAACTACTCAGCGGTCCTCAAGACTCCAAGGGCTGCCAGTCTACTAGCTGTCTCACACAAGTGAGTTGCACCAAGTCATTTGTACTGCTTTATAGATTAGTTAACTATTTATTTATTATCTTATATTTTCATCTCTATATATAAATATATAAAGAGAATTACTAGTGTCCTGGTTTTGTTTCTCTAGAGAACCCTGTCTAACACAAAGACAAATTTAAGGTGGATCACAGACCTTGAGATAAAGCCAAAAGCTATCAGGATGATCAATGAAAAAATTAAGACAAATTTAGGAAGCTTAATGTAGGAAATGCATGGGATATCAGCAATAATGAAGGATATATATCCAGGGGAAGAGAAGACAGGCATGTAGGACATAGTATCAAAATAGTTGTGCATCAGAATAGTTCATCAAGAGTGTAATGACAGAGCTCACACACTGGGAAAAGATATATTTATACATAACTCTGCAACCTTCCAAAAAGAAAAACTGAGGAGGTGGGCAAGAGAATTGAATAGAAGCTTCACAAAAGAGGAAACTGCAATGGCAATAAACATATGATAAAATGCACCTGATCATTAGTCATCCAGGAAATTCATATCAAAACCACTCAAAACATCAGAAAGCAACAAATTTTGGAGGGATTATCATGTGGTAGGAGCTCTTGTTTACTGTTCGTGTTCTTATAGATATGTCCAGCCACTGTAAAAAGTGATTTGGCGATATCTAAAATGATGGAAATTGAGTTACTGGAAGAAGTACACAAGCTGGGTGATGCAACGATTATAAATAAAATCTGAATATGAAAGACGGAATGATATTAGAGCTTAAATTCTGAAGGCTGTGGATGATAATGAAGTGCAAAATCCATTTTTAGAGTCCACACATGGATTAAGCCTCCAGTGAATCCACTCTAACCACAGCTGAGAAATGTAAATATCCTTGTTATCAGAAAAAGAGCACTGTACAGTCAATTATGGCAGATGTAGTTAAATTAAAATCTAATATATTATCATTTGATCTCCCTTTTGGCCCACTTTAAAGTATTTCAGTTTGAAAGGGGGGGGAAGGAGATTACATAAGGATCAAGCTTCCAGTGAATCCCTTCTGACCATAGACCAGGAATGTGAATAGCCTTGTGTGTTAGACCGGGTTCTCTAGAGAAACAAAACCAGGACACTAATAATTATTGATAGATGATGATGATGATGATGATGATAGATAGATAGATAGATAGATAGATAGATAGATAGATAGATAGATAATGAAAGATATATAACATATGAAACAAACAGTTAGTAGACTGACAGTCCTTCGAGTCTTGAGGACTGCCAAATAGTCCTCTGTAGAGCAATTCAGGCTATCTGGCCACAAGCAGCAAACAGCAAGGCAGGTCACCAACATCAGCCAGATATATATATATATATATATATATATATATATATATATATATATACACACACACACACACACACACACACACAATAAAATATACAGAAAGTACAGTTATGAAAGCTCCATTGCCATAACCAAACACCTTGAGGGAATAATTTGCTGATCTGGGGAGCTCAGAATCATGGTCTTAGGGTACAGCAAAATCAATCTTTGTCTACAAAGACAATTGTCTACATTCTACTTTGTTGAATAGTACCTGGGGTCTTAAAAGCTCATGAACAGCCATCTAACCAACTATTGATCTCACTCTGTTTGGAGGAAAGAAAATGGATGGAGATAAAAGAGCATGGAAACAATTGCTCAATAAGGCTCATGAGCCATCCAAAGCAACCTCCAGGCTTGTAAGGTAAGAAGAGGTAAGCAGCACCGGCAGCCACTCTCAGCCTTTTTGAAAGTGATCACACGGAAAAGTCCTGGTAGAGCAGGAGAAAAATGTGGAACAAAACTGACAATCGTAAAAGAGAGAGTTTTATTGGTTTGGTAGAAACTGGTGAAACCCCTGTGGCAGTTATATAATCGTTTGTCAATTTTAGAGTTTCAAGAGTGAATGGGTGGTCTATCCTGTCAATCAGGTCATAGCCAATGAGACCTCTGTGTGGGCATGACCTTCTCCTGAGGATTCTGGAAACTCCTCTCTTCCTTCTTGGAGGTAGGAGACATGCTCTCTCGGCTCACTCCCTGGGAGACTCTGAAGCTGACAAGACACATAGCACTACCCTAGTGCCCTGAGCTAGAGAAACCTCATGGAGATGCTTACAATGCCATTGAAGTCACAAGAATTCTCATCCAATAGTCTGTGATCTTCCTACACTTGGTGTCATTTTATGTGTTTTATGAGTCCAAAGAAGACTTTATGGATCGGTATAGGACATATTAGCTAATACTGACCTTATAGACGTGATCTGAACTGGACTAGGATATTTTCTTAATGTGAAATTACTCTTTATATCAATCCCTTTCTTATACAGATGAGTGTCTATGAATTTCTTTCTCCAATCTACTCAGCCTAACACAAATCTTGAGATTATCACCTTAAAAAAATCACTGCCAAAAAATTCACTTAGAAAACTATAAGACCATGTAGAATTGCTCTTTTGAGTTTCTGATACTAAGTGTTTCTGGGAAAAGAGGGCCTCATCTTCTTTCCATGAGATAATCCTTTAACCCATGGGTGCTCACTATGTCGATCTTGATCTACTAGTCGAGCACACTGATAGTGTGGGTATATTGCATACCATTAAAAAAATAGATGGGTTAGGGTGAGGGTTGGTGTTAGACTTAAGGTTAGCCATCTAGATAATTATAATTCATAACAACTCTTTAGGACATAGTAGAACTTCCTCCAAAAGGTTCCCGAGGCTGTAAGTCTTTATGAAAGTAAACTGTCACATCTTTCTAGCAGAGTGGCTTGAACAACCAACATTTGGGTAGCAGCTTAACACCAAAATACTGCATTACCAGGGTTTCTCAAGCAATAAGGCATACATGATGGGTGATACCAGAGAAGGTATAACTCCCTAGAAGCAACCATAGGAGTCCAAAGGGCAGCATTTGCCAAAAGATGAAGCACAGAAACATGAGACTTTTTCTCCCTGTAAGGAGTTACTGTCTTGGACCAGCAGGGGCAGCTCTGCCCTGCCCTAAAAGGTCACCATGAGTTGGAATTGACTTGATGGTGGGGTGTTGTTAGTTAAAGCTTGGAAGACTGAAAGGATAGGAAAGAAGAATGTATAGAAAAGGTAAAGACAGGGAGGATGTTGGAGGAGTGTTTTTACATTGTGAGACTTGCAACTAATATTATAAAATGAAGTGCATATGACTTGTTAGCTGGAAAAGCAACATGCTTTATAAAGGTTCATCCAAATTACAATGAAAGAGTAAAAAGAGAGGTTACTGCAAAGAAAAATAAGAGGAGGGGCTCATAAAGGATAAATACAAACCATGATTTTCCTGTCATTTATCATGCTATATTCCCAAGTAAAGAAATAGTGACATGATTATCAAGAGGAAGGCAATGGTTGACCTGGTTTCAGGTTCTTATTAGGTAACTTGGCTTCAGGTTCCAGCTGAAGCATTTATTGGCTAAAAAACCTCTCAGAGATTCTGTTTCCCAAAGAATAATAATACCTGCAGCATGTTACCTTGTAGATTAAATGAGGCACACTGCATGACGGTTCCCAGGGCCAGGGCCTGCCTCAAAGAGTCTGCTGCCAGATTGTGTGCACCTTGCTGCTCCTTTGACTTGTGGTGCAGGCCTGTGCTACAGAGGAAGTTATTCCTGCTGCAGCAACATTCACTCAGAAATGACCCTAGACCCAAACCTCACCTTGGGCTTGTCAAAGAGTACCATATTCATTCCACAAAATTGGGTCATGGACCCCTTCTAGTTGCTACTGAAGTTTTGGCTCAGTTTTTCCCCAACATCAATTTAGACCCAGGGAAGGACTTGGCACTCAAATGTCCCACTAAGTAGGATGGCCATGTGTGAAAGATAGCAATCCTGAACACAGTCTGTAAGTGCTATCATAACTCATAGTCCTTCAGGAGGGGGATAGTGATTATTGATGGATTTAGGCCAGAAGTTGCAGCTTGTTACTCCACAGGCCCTACAGCTATCACCTCATTAGAAATAGGGAAATTTAAATTATTTTATAATCTGGAATTGAGGGTTTCTCTTGTAATACCAAACACACTGGTTCACATATACTTTAATCAGCTGGATTCAGAGGAGACTGCATCTGTTCACAGAACCTGAGCTGTCCAAATTCAAATGGTTTGCCCCACTCCTGATAGTCTCCCTACTTGGTTTTCCTCATTCACCTAGGTGATTACAACATCCTCAAGCCCCTGTTTATGGCTTTAATATAATCCACAATGGTATATTGAATGGTCTATATCCTCACACTTCTAACAAAGGGGTCAAGTCATGACATTCTCTTTCAAAAGTAGTTCCCAAACTACCACGAACAGGGTCACCTGGGAATTTTTCAGCCCCCACCCCAGATCAACTGAATAACACAGGGGATGGGGGCAGCAGTGTGGTGTCACAAACCCATCAATTGATTCAAATGTACCCTAACATTAAAGAAATACTAAATCAGAGGAAGGCTACAGCATATTATAAAATGCCAAAAAAAAAAAACATTTAGGGACATATTTCCCCTGAGCCACAGCTATCTGGACTCTCCAATGCAAGCCTGTCCTTTGTGTTGGCCCCATAATCTTACCAATTCCTGCAGCTATTAATATAAGCTTGGTTAGTTCACAAATATTAATTCTTGCACAACCCTCATATCTCAGTGAAGCAAAATGAAGCCACATCCACAGAAATGTGACAAGGGAAAACCAACAGTACTAAAAACTGAAATATGTGTCACATCCCCAAAGAAGTTCATTACCTGAAGGACACATTATCCCCTTTCTCTTCCCATGAGTCAGCATAGTCAGGAGTGACTCCTAATTGGTTTAGGACTTAGTTTGAGATATTAGGATGCCGCCGTATATGATGACACAGCTGTATTCCTGAGGGGATGGTGGAGACTAATCTGTGTACAGAACAGACAGGTGGAGACAAAGGGAGCAGGTGGGAATGGGTTGTAAATATACTATCACTTAAAAAATCATGGGGTATTTGTTCCCTGCAGGTTTCTGGTGCTTCATCACTAATTAAATATTGAAACTACAAAAGGAGAAATAAAGTTTTGTAGCTCTTTAGATTTGGGAAATAAATGTAAATATTTTGGACCATTGACTGCAATTTCATTTGAGAAACGTACGGCTGGTCTTGGAGCATTGAGTTGTAGACATGTGAGCTGGGGAAGATTTAAGGAAAATATTAGCAGCTGATGTTGACATCTATTTATCTCGAGGCTATAAAGAGCCTGGGGTTGTGCTTTCGTAGGCAGTATGTATTAAGTGTAGAAAATCAATGAGCATTTTCCAAGTAGTGGATTCCCCATGATAAGGATTATAGTCAAAATAGCACCATGCAGAGCAGAGAGATTGCTGCCAAATGCAGAAAATTAATAGTCAGATTGCTAAAAATTCTTGTGTGATACATACCAGAGAATAGTGTTTGAATTATTTATGTTCTCCAAACTCCAAGCTTGTAACAGCTCAGCAGCTGGAATATTCAGACGTGGATGCTGGGTCTTGGCTTTAATTCCATGAAAAGAAGTGAGACACTTCTGAAACCACAGAGTCATCAGTACATGAAGTCAGTTAGATAGGCGCTTAAAGATTGGCCAACTTCACACCACTGCAGATTGAATCCCCCATTTAAGTCACTCATCATACTTCACAGGGCAGTTAAAGAACTTGCTAGACATCTCCTTCTGCGGTTCATGACTACTCTCTGTGTGGCCCTCAAAATTCTATCCTGCTTCTGGTACAACAAAAGCATTTTTCCACAGTTCCTTCCATTTGACAGGTTGCTGACCCAAACTTGCAGTTAAAAGACTTCCATGGCCCAGTTCTCCCCTACAGCATTGGAGTCTGTTTCTGAAACTGTAAAATGACATCCCTGGTTCCTTCCTTTTGTTTCTGTTCGGGGCAGAATTCAATTAGAATCATCTATGCCAGTTGATTGCCAAATGAAGCATGGTGTGGATTAGTAGACAGATCTATGCCTTCAAAGCAGATTTTCTTGAAATGAATATAGGTCCATGATGTGTAAATCTTGAGGAAATCATTTAAAATTGGGACACAGTCGTTCAAATGAAGAAGTTTATTGAAAACTAAAGAAGATAATGGAGTACTTGGGTGGTGGAAACAGTATGTTTAGCTGCTATCTGAAAATGTGGAAGTTCAAGTCTACCCATAAATGCTCAGAAGAAAGACCTGATGGTCTACAGCTGGAAAAAAAAATCAGTGGTTAAAACTCCTAGAAGACACAGCTGTATTTTGACACAGGTGGAGTCACTGAGTCAAAATTGCTACAATGGTAACTGTGTTTGTAAAGGATATAATAGAGTAAAATCCATGTCTTTTTCTGTAAGTATTGGTCCTTCCATGCACTCTAAGCAAATACTGAATATTTGAACTGAAATGGGCTGTCAGTTGGTATGAGTAAAGGACCATGAAAATCACCACATTCAAGTATATTTATATCTAACAATAGCTATAAATTGTTATTTATAGAGCTACATACATATAATTATATGTTAAGCTTTAAGGTAACAGATGGACATTGGACCTTGACTCAAGTAGTCCCTCAATGCAAAAACACCTTTTTCTAATAGGTTGGGATTCGCCTTCCCAACAAGATCACTGAAGATAAAATTGATGCATAAGAAAATTTGGTGGGGCTGAGCCCCAGTGTAGTGGTTGTGTGCGAGGCTGCGACCCACAGGGTTGGCAGTTCAGATCCAGCAGCAGCTCACCAGGAGTAAGGCTGGGATTCCTACTCCCACCAGGGCAGTGATGTCCCCCCCCCAAAAAAAAAGAAAATGTGGTGAAAAAAAAGAAAAGAAAATGTGGTGAAGAAAGCTGATGATATCCAACTATCAAAAGATATGGCATCTGAGGTTTTAAAGACTTGAAAACAAACAAGCAGCCATCTAACAGAGAAGCAGCAAAGCCCACATGGAAAAAGCAAGCCAGCCTGCTATCACAAGGTGTCCATAGGATCAGGTGTCAGGCATCAAAGACGCAGAACAAAAAAAATGTCAATATGAATAAGGTGGAGTGTGGAGTGGAGACCCAAGCCCATTTGCAGACAATTGGCCATCCCCTTATAGAAGGGTCACAAGAAAGAGACAAGCCAGTCAGGGTGCAGTATAGCATTGATGAAACACACAACTTTCCTCTAGTTCTCTAATGCTTCTCCCCCCCGCCCCCCACTATCAAGATCTCAATTCTCCTTTACAATTCTGCCTAGACCAGAATATGTACACGGGTACAAATAAGAGCTCACAACACAGGGAATCCAAACCCCTTGAGACCAATAATAAGAATAGAGTTAACAGGAGGGAAAGTGGGGGAAGAAAAGGAGAACCGATCACAATGATCTACATATACCCCTTCTCAGGGGGATGAACAACATAGAAATGTGTGAGGGGAGATAGTAGTCTGTGTAAGATATGAATTTTTTTTAAATTATCAGGGGTTCATGGGGTAGGGGGTGGGGTGAAATGAGGAACTGATATCAAGGACTCAAGTGTAGCCTTCAAAATGTTTTTAAAAAGATGATGGCAACATATGCACAAGTGTGCTTAAGCAATAATGGATGAATAGACTGTGATAAGAGCTGTAAGAGGCCCAATAAAATGATGCATATATGTATATATAAAGAATATCACCACATTAATTGGCATCATATTTAGTTTAGTCCTAGTTCCCTCATGATTGGATGCACCAGCTGCAGTCCCAGTCTCCCTTCTCCATACTCTTGTGCTCCGGAAGCAGCCAGCAGTGGGGACTCAAGAGCAAAGGACTCAAGCGTGAAGGAGAGCCATAAGAGACCTGTACACCCCACCTTCTTTCCTCTCTTCCTTTTGGGATAATACACCATAATACCTGCATCTGATCCAAAATATTTACAGGGAAATGAGAGGATTGCCAGGAGATCCATTAAGGGACATTTGAAGGGAAGTAGCATTTGAACTGCCCAAACTCTTAGAGCAGAATTTTCAGTAGCAAGATTTCTCTCCTCAGAGGAGTCAAGAAGGGCAGAACTTCAAGGAAAAATAGTCTAAGGAGTTGGAGCAGTTGTCTTGTCTCCAACATAAAAGAAAGGTGGAAAGAGGACTGTGGGAGGCTTATGTGCATTCTTCCCAGTCCAGGACTGAAGAGAAAGCAGAAGTCTTTTTCAGGAGAAGCGTGTGCATGAGGAGACACACCATCTTTTGAGCAGGAAAACAGGAAAGATGAATTAGTATCCAAGGGGACAAAAACTGTCATCCTTTCCCAGAGTTACTAAGCAATTGCTGGCCTAAGTAGCCCTCAGTAAGAAAAGACCATGATGACATGTATCCACGTAGCAGGATCTTGTTGATAATAATGATAGCCATTTCCATGAGGAAAACTCAAGCTACTGTTTCAGCTCCATTGGGCTCTGAGGAACGAGGGGGTGGGCAATGGGTAAGTGGTGAGGAGAGGAATCTGTCAATATTGACCAAGCTCAAATAAAGAAAGACACATGCCCTAGTCAATTTATTATTCATTATTAAATTAAAAAGCTAAGATCAGAAAGCAGCATAAAGTGAGCATGATGTTATCTCATTTTCCACAAAGGTAAAGTAACTTGTCTGAGATCACCCAGGTGTAAATGGAGGAACTGGTCTGCCTAGCCCAAGAACATATAGTTCCCCCTTCCATCAACCATGGCTCCAAGGCATAAGGGTACCTGAAGATGGTGCTGCTGTCATCTGAAGACAGAACGCTGGTACACTTAATCCCCGTCTGACAATGAATATAACACTGCCTTGCCTTCCTTTTCAGGAAATAGTCTTACCTCACTGCATGTTGGGAAAAACAACCAAATAGGGTGGAACTAGGAGTAAACTGAAAAGCCCAAACCTACTGCCATTGCATTGATTCCAATCCCTTTGTGGGGTTCTGAAGCTGTAAACATTTATGGAAACAGGTAGCCTCAATTTTCTCCTAAGAAACAGCTGGTGAGTTTGAACCACGGACCTTGCAGTTAACCATTCCATGCTTAGCCAGCAGCTTCAGTTGGCTAAATTACATAGTTTGAGGGCATAATCCTCCAGAATGCTATCTCTCTAAGACTTTTGACACTGCAACCAAGTGCTAGGTGTTCTTAAAAGTGATCAGTTTAACAAGCCACTAGAATGACTCCCAGAACTAAAAGCTAATGTAATCAATTGAGTGAAAATAGAACTGCTATGAACCAACACAATAGCAGCAGGTTTGGGTTCAGGCTTATTATAAGGAAAGAACATGTTAGAAACAACCATGGAAATGGACACATACAGCACAGCGGAGAGGTTATCCAATGCAAACCTCTTTTGTCCCCAGGACATGTTACCCTCCTAGAAACGGTCTGTGGCAGACCCATAGATGACTGCCAATCTGGTGAGTTCTCCTCAATGTCAGGTCTCAGAACTTTTATTGGGACTTCATTATCAATCCAAAAAACCACTGTTAAAGAGTTCATTCCCACTCATCGAGCCTCTACAGAATAAGGCTGCTTCTTCAGGTTTTTGAGACTGTCAATCTTCTTGAAACCATACAGCCTCATCTTTCTCTTGCAGAACTACCAGCAGGCTTGAATTGCGGATATTACAGTTCACAGCCAGACATTTAACCCACTGCACCTACAGAATTCCTTCATTAAAACAAAGCTTATCATCTCCACATCTCTTCAATTATTCTTCTTGGGACAGATTCATCTCCTTGTAGAATTTTTGATTCTGACAAAAATAGGAATATCCCCAGTGAACATCAGAGATGTGCAGTGACTCATTTAGGCCACAAAACCAAGACCCTAGCGTCAACCTATCACCAGGCCTGACCTTTCCATTGCACTAGGCACTTGCTCTTTTCCTCCTCCTTTTCATTATTTCCTCCCTTCTCTTTTCTTTCTGTGTCTCTTTGTATCTTACCATCATCTTTTCCTTTCACACTGTTCCTTGATCCTTGCCTAATCCATGACTCCTTTGAAAAGATGTCTCATCTGAATGGTTTGGAAAATTTTAGAGAAATGACATCTTATTAAAATTAACTCCTAAAAGCTTAAGTGGAGCACAAGTTCAAATTATTCCCATGTGAATTGAACATTAGAAACCTGCTATCAGCATCTAATGCTGACTTTATTCTCCAAGAATATATTCAGTGAAATATCCACTCTCTATAAGATACTTAGCCAGGACATATATATGTACACATATATATAATGTCCTAGTGTATAACAATAATTATCTATAAATTATGCATTGACTTCCAGATTTAATTTATCTTATGCAGATTAATATTTACTAATGTTAACATTCATGATAAGTAAATGTTTTATCTGCTGAGACCAGTATCAATTTCTCATTGTAATAATACATTTGCAGTTCTCTTAAATATGGGTAAAATTGATTACTAGTCTCAGTAAGGGAAATTTAGTTACTTTTAGATGCTAGGAGTTATCTGTTAGAACATGATCTACAAAAAGTCTTAACATGTGTTTGTGCAGATTCCATTTATTTTTTTTTCTGTTTGGTCTGGTTGTTTTAGCTTTTTTGTTTTTAGTTTTTATGGCTGTTGCTTTATTGTGATATATACCACAAATAAACCAAGGAAAATTTTTCCAAAGTTATGTATTTAATTTTTTTAATAAATCATTCTATAGGAGGCTCATACATCGACTGTATGTAAACCACATTTATTCATTTGTTGCCATCTTCTTTCTTAAACATTTTCTTTCTACTTAAGCCTTTGGTATTAGCTCCTTATATACAAATCAACTTTATCACCTTCAATATACACTCATTACACTTAAAATATTTGTCAAATCTGCAATTTCATTCTTGGAAACATTTTTCATACTCATGTGTTTGGATCACTGAAGACAGCTACCTCATTTTTTTCTCCTTAACCTCTTCTCTGTCATCAGATCACTATCTTTTCATGCCCCTCTTCATTTGTGGAAACAAAAAGAAGTCTCATGGAGTGAGATCATGTGAATAAAGTACATGGAGCAAGAGAGCATGATATTTTTTGCCAAAAGTCGGCGCACTGAGATCGTTGAATGAGCAACTGCATTATCAGGGTGGCAAAACAAGTCCTGATGCTGCCACGAGTCAAACTCTTTTTTTGTCTCAAACTGTTATACGATGTTTTCAGAATCTCTAAATAGAAAACCTGATTAGCAATCTGACCTGGTGGAACAAACTCCAAATGCACTATATATTTTCATCAATTCAGGAAGTTGACAGATGTCCAGAACAAAGTATGTCATCAATAGACATTTCACCTTTTTTGAAACAAGAAAACCACTCTTCCACTTGAGTTTTTCCCATAGCGCTATCCCTGTAAGCTATGCCCAACAACACAACACTTTCTGTGGAATTTTTCCTGAGCAGGAAACAAAATTTCACATCTGTAGGCTGTTTTCTTAAATCAGTCATCACATAAAATGTGATAGCAACATTGCTTTCACAAAAAAATTCACTGTACCAGAGAGAACTTTCCCAGGTGCTGCCTCTGAGTGCACTAACTCAGAGCAAGTTGTTTGATTCTAGCCTAGCAGGAAAAATTCATTCTAAGAGTCCCACTCAGCAGAGCTCTTTCTGTTCTTTTTTTTGGAGGGTATCCCCTCATGTTTATGTGAGTGCCTTTTGCATTCTAGTCATTTTTAAGAGTGCAAGCCAAAAACAAAAAAGAGTGCAAGCCAGGAGCATTGCATTGCTACATTCACAGTGTTGTATAAACATCACCACTATTCATTTCCAAAATGTTTCACCCTGAATAGAATCTTATACTCTTTCAGTGATCAATCCCCACTTTCCCGCCCTATCTAAGGTAATCACTAACAAACTGTCTATGCAGGTGCATATTCTCGATATTTCGCATGAGTGATTAAATAATATTTGTCCTTTTGTGTCTGCATTACTTAATTTAAGACAACATTTTCAAGATTCATTCATGCCACACCGTACATGAGAACTTCATTACTCTTTATGAATGGCTATATACATACATACAGTATATACACACACACATATATAATGTGATGTTTATTCATATATATCATGTGAAATATTTATATATACCACATTTTGTTTATTTATTTTCTGCTTATGGACATCAGTGAGAGTTTTAAAGAATAGGAGACCTTTGTTAATATAGCAAGATTATGCAAAAGGTGGTAGAGAAGAGAATTTTACCCAATATTTGTTAAATTTTATTTATGCTTGCATACCTAGACATTTCACATACACAATGTCATCTAATCCTCACATCCCTAGGAGTAGGAATCACATGCATTTTATAGTGAGATGGGGCAAGGGGTGCAGGTATGTCTCAGAGAAGGCAATAACATCTCTGCTGGTCAGAAAACAAAGAGGAGCCACCTCCCAAAGGGAAAAACAACACATTTAACAATACTTATGTGGAACCTAAGAGGAGCCTTCTGCTCTGAGATGAGGGACTCTTCTAATCCAGTCTCTCAAGCAACCCTACTTTTCATCCATGAAGCATACATCATACCCTCTATAAGCTTTCCCTAAAAAGCACTCCAACAGATAAGACTTGCCTTCAGCTAGGGGACGTTTTCCAGCATGGGGAGAAGGAGAGGGCTGATCAGTTGCTGCCATACAATAGTGTGCTGAGGTCACCCCACATCAACAGACACTCCTACAAGAGTAAAAAGGAAAGTTTACTGGAAATCCAAGACATGCTGGGGTTAGTAGGTATACAGGTCTCAGAGAAGGCAATTACATTACTGATGGTAGGAAAGAAGGAGGAGCAACCTCCCATAAAGAAAAAACACATACCAATATTTATTTATAACCCAAGGGGAGGCTGTTCCCAGAACCATGTTCCTAATGGGACACATTTACCAAGTTGCTATCTAGCCCTTGATGACCCAAGCCGTGTGCTGTAGACTCTGTTCTTTCAGGGTGACCATCATCCTCAAAGGTCGCCAGAAGGACTTGATGTGGAAACCCCACTAAGTGCTTTGGGCTTTACCTTGAGCTCACCTGTAGCCCTTGGTCTTAGGCTAAAACTCCTGAGTGCTTCAGAACCAGATCACCTCAATCCCAATGGCACAGACAGTGGTGACCACTGAACTTTGGTTTAAATTTCTTACTTTGATGATGCCCTATGACCAGTGGCCCAGAACTGCCATATACTGACTATTTTAACGCGCTCCTTGCTTCCTTATGACAGGTATTATTCTGGTCGTCCTGGGGCTTCAGCTGTGAATGAGTGTTGTTAGATGCTCTATCACCATCCTGGACTTTTGCTGTAATAGTGTCCAGTCACTTAAAAGTTTTTAATATGTACAAGCCAATAATTCGTGTACTGTGATTCATAGCTGGCCTACATTTAAATAGTTTATTTTTCTCTACACTGTTTTAAATTCTATGCCATTGGCTAAACTAATGACAATAAAAATGCGTACTGGTTACATCTCGGCCTGCTAATGGCAAGGTCAAAACCACCAGCTAGCGCCACAGAGGAAGGGTGAGGCTTTCCACTCCTGTATAAAGTTACAGGCTCAGAGACCCATGGGGGACCTTACCATGTTCTATATAGTCACTTTACGTCAGCACTGACTGGATGTCAGTGGAGGTGATTCCCCGGGTGGATGAATGATAATCCTCACCGACATAAAATGACAGTATTCTCTAAGGTAACAAGAGAAGTATATGAACCATAGGTATAGGAATGAATTTTGATCTTGCACTTAATTCTAGACTCAATCTATGAATTATTAACTCTTGTGACAGACCCTTGATGCTCTCGTCCTCATGGAAACACCCTTGAAGATATGGGTGTTATAGGAGAGTGTAGTGAAGAAACTAGATGCTCCACAGCTATCAGAAAGAATGGTGCCTGACATCTCAAAGGATTGCTTTCAAACAAGCAGTCAGTCGTATAAGTGAGGTTATCAACTAACTCCATATAGAAGAATCATGCCAGCCTATGTGGTCCAAGGATTGTAAATAATATAAAAATAAAGGAGGAAATAGCATCAGAGCTTAAATTGTGAACAACTGGTTTGGAGAACTCTACAGGTGACTGTGAAAGTCCAAAATTGATTTGCAGGGTTCAGACTCATAGATTTAGTCTCCAGGGACTCTGCTCTAATCAGAGTTGAGAGATATGGAAACATTCATTATACAATTATGGCAGATATAGTTAGATCAAAGTGCACTATCTTATCATTTGATCTCTTTTTAGACCCATTTTAAAGCTATTTCAATTTTCTTCTAAGTATAGGAGAAATACATATTGATTAAGTCAATGGGAAATCCTCTTTGATCTTGGACCAACGTGAAGAATGCATTGAAAAGTGGACTGTTGCAGATGCAAATAGATTAAAATTTAACAGCCTATCATTTAATCTTCTTTATGAATCATTTAAGTTTGTTGTTTTTAATATTTTATCATTTTAATAGGGACTCATACAACTGTTATCACAATCCTTCCACACATCCATTGTGTCAAGCATAGGTACATAGGTTGTACATAGGTTACCATAATCATATTCAAAACATTTTCCCTCCATTTGAGCCCTTGATATCAGCTCCTCAATTTTTTCTTCCCTCTCCCAGACACTATATATTTTGATAGCCAGGTACCATCAGCTTTCTTCACCACATTAGTTTATACATCCACTTTGTTTTCAGCAATCATATTAGGAAGGTAAGCATCACAGAATACCAGGTTATTAGAACAAAGTGCTCTTGCATTGAGGGAGTACTTCAGTAAAGACCCAATGTCCTTCTGCTACTTTAATAGTTAACATATAAATACATGTATATAGATCTATTTCCCTATCATTATATATAAATATATTTAAATATGTACATGCCTTTATTTAGACCACTATAAATGTCCTTTCACTCCTAGTTCTTTCCTTTTACTTTCCTCTTGTTCAAATATCATGCTTGGCCTTCATTTGAGTTTCAGTAATATCTCTCGGTACATTGCACTTGATCAAGCCCTGCCAGGCATCCTTCTTGCCTTTGATTTTAGATCACGTGTTCTTTGCTGGCATCCCTCTTCATTTCCTCCATCTCCCCCTCTCCTGTGTCCCCCAGAACCTTTGGTGCCATTGTTTTCTCATCTGGATTGATTATCCCACCTCTCTTATCTAGAGAGACACACAGAGAGAATAATAAGTACAAAAGCAAGATAGAGCAAAACAAAAACAAGAAAGAAAGAAAACCAATAGCAACAACAAAAACAGCAACAAAAACAAACAAAAAAAAACCTATAGTTCCAGTCTGGGGACCTTTAGGAGTGTTTTCTGGTGGAGGCCAATGGGGTCTCACCCTTTGGTTAAAGTCTGTGTTGAGTATTCCCAGGAACTTCATTGCTGTGCTTCCTTTGCTGCTCTGCTGCACCTTCTTAGCATTTCACCCCGGCCTATTTTGAGGATTTTATGCTTTGCTTTGTCATTTTTGTTGCTGTTTGTTTGTTTGCTTGTTTTTTAATGTTTTTATGTACATGAAATCCACTAGGTAAAACTATAGAGACTGTAACTGAATATATAGCCCCTTGGAAGTATGGCAAGGGAAGTTGGGAGACAATGGGGAGCTAAGACGATGAATACAAGAATGAAGAAAATGCCCTAAAACTGATCATTGCAATGATTGTACAACTCTTCTTGTGATTGAGCTGTTGAATTGAATATGTGAATTATATGTCAATATATTGAAATGAATATATATAAAGACTGATTTGTTCACAGTTACACAAATGAAAGGTGATAAAGTCCGGATTTATTCAAGGCCCCATGGGTTTATTCTTTCACTATTTCACAGTTTGCAAGATCTTTTGTTTTAAGGAGAAGAGGTTAAGAAAAAAGGAAGAGGAGATTCTCCTGGCAAGTGTCACATCTCAGTATTGACCCTAGTGGGAAAAAAAGACTCTTGATGATGGGCATACATGGGTAAATGAAAAAATTATTGTTACAAATTCTTGTAAAGTTGTATTAAACAATGTATCAAAATGTGAAGTTATTTTCTCTCAACTTAGATGAAAGCACCACTTTCAGAAGGGTATAGGCTTAACATCTTTTCTCTAGTTCAGAAAAAGACTTGGAATGAGGGATGTCATTACCGATACCAGATGCGCCATAGTTGAAAACAGAAAAATCAGAAAGATATTTACTTTTGCTTTATTAACTGTGAAAAGACATTTGACTGTGTGGACCTTAAGAAATTATGGATAATGTCTGGCAGAACAGTGTTCATGTGGAGTCTGCACATGGATCAAGAGACAGTCTTTGGAGTAAAACAAGTGGATGCTACATCCACTTAAACTTAGAGAAAGCTTGTGTCACAGGTGTTTTCTTTCATCATAATTTCTCCATATGTATACTGAGCAAATAATAGACAGGCTCAACTACATAGACAATGCAGCATGAGGATGGGAGGAAGATCTGTTAACAACCTGCAATATTTAGATGATAGGCTTCCTGGCTTCTGAAGGTGAGGAGGACTTGAAGCACTCACGGATAAAAATCAGAGACTGGAGCAATGTGGAAGACCACTCAATGTAAAGAAAACAAAGGTACTAATCAATTGAACCAACAGATAACATCGTGATAGCCCCAGACAAGATTGAGGTTGTCGAGGACTTGCACTTTCCTGGGATCCACAATCAACACTCCTTAAAAGGATGACAAAACATTGTCTCACATACTTTGAGCTATCAAGAGAGACCAGTCCCTAAAAAAGACATCATTCTTGGTGGAGGGTCAGTGCAAAAAAGGAAGAAGGTTTTACATAGTGGTTTTTACATAGTGGCTTAAAAGCAGTCTTTTGTTTTCCACCGAGAATTATTTTTTTTAATCATTCTATTGGGAGCTCTTACAGATAGTATAACAATCCATAATTCCATTTGGTCAAGCATAATTTTAACATTGCTGCCACTATCATTTTCGAAGCATTTTCTTTCTTTCTGAAATCTTTGGAGTCAGCTCCCTTTTATCCCCTTCCTCCCCCACCCTACCCCTGAGAAACCCACATATATATATATATATATATATATATATACATACATACACATATGCATACACATATACATGCATTTCTTACACCATCCAATGTATCCATTCACCTACACTAAAATTCTTTTATTCGTTCCCCTCAGTGGAGCTATCTGGTCATCATTGCTATCGGTTCCCTCTTCCTCCCTTCCCACTCCTCCCTTCCTCTCTTCCATCCTCAGGGAATCATTGCTCCCATTATTATTTCTGAATGGTTTATTTATCATGCATGTAATTACATTAATTATAAAAATGAAAAATCTCACAAATTTTTAACAGTTTTATTGGCACTTCATATTCATACAATTAAGCTGTATAATCATTATCACGATCAATTTTAGAACACTTTATTCTACCTTTTACTCATTGTTATGCATGTAATTATATTTTTAATTGTAGCAAAATCTACACAACAAAATATTCTCCAATTCAACAACTCCTTCACATATAATTCAATGTCACTGATTATATTTTTCCTTCTGTACAACTATTATCAATATCCTTTCCCAAATTATGCCACTATTATTAACATAAACTCAATGCCCCTTAAGCATATTCTCTTCCTCCATCGCCCATGGTTCCTTTATTCTTTTTTTTTTTTTTTGGTGGCATCACTGTCCTGGGGGGAGTAGAAAGCACAGCCTGCTGGATTTGAACTGTCAACCCTGTGGGCTGCAGTTCTACACACAACCACTAGGCCACCAGGGCTCAGCTGGTTCCTTTATTCTTTTAGTAGAAGTTTCCTTGTATAATGTTCACTTATCATACACTTCCATAGTTGAACTGCATCTTCACAATTAGTTCTAATGCTCTTTCCCCATTCCACATTCATTGTTTGTTCTGTAGATCCCCTGGTCTTCCCACACCCAACCTCCCCACACCCCAAACTGGATTGACCATTGCATCTTTTAATGTCTCTATGTATCCACTCCTAATGTGAAAAAGAATCTTTATAAATATGTTCAGGGGACTAAAGGAAGCCACACATAAACAAAAAAGAATGTATCATAATAATATTCACATAGAGACTATTAATGAAAAGGAAAGAACATTTTTTAAATACTAAGTGGAAATTCTGAAGTTGGAAGATAAAATAACTGAGGAACTCAACAGCTAATTTTAACTGGCGTAAGAATCAGTGAAGTTGAAAAAAAAATCCAACAGAATTTGAAAGAGCAAGTAAAAAAGGAAGAAAACTAGGTAGATGCTCAGAGACATGTGGGATCCCATAAAGCATATCAGCACACATGCTATGAAAGTCGCAAATAAAAAAGAGAGGTTCACTTGAAGAAAAGCACTCAAAGGGATAATAACTAAAAACTTCTCAAATGTGTTCTCTCTGCTTTTCTGAGTCACAAAAACGCAGAAAATAATATTTATAACAATATACTGTTAGGTTTATAAATAATAGCATAAAATCATCCCAGAAATGAGGGGAGAGTTAAAAAAGTAGCAGTTATATTGAGAGCTGTTTAGAAGCAACACTTAGAAGTTCACTGGAAGTGCTAACTTGGGATTGATTCTAATAAGAGGTATATGTGTATGGTAAGATCTAAAGCAAGCACCAATAAAATAATACTCACTAGCTGAAAGTATTAAAATGCCACACTGCCAAAGATAGTATGGAAGAGTTCACTGTGGTAACCCAGTGCCACTGAGACAATGCAGACTCAGAGTTAACCGCCCTCCCCCCCATGGTATAAGGAAGGGATTCATGTCATTGCTTGCATATGAAGTCACTTTGAACAGTAATCTTGATCCAAGCCATGGTATTTTCAATCACCTTGAATGCATGAGAAAGTTGCATGTTGACTGAGAAAGGCTTAAGATGAACCAATGCATTTGAATTATGGTGCTAGAAAAGAATATTGAAAGTGCTACAGACTGCCAAAAGAACAGATGGATCTATGTTTCAAAGAGTACAGCCAAAAAATGCTCCTCAGAGGCAAGGATGGGAAGAGTTCATCTCATGTACTTTGGATGTAGTATCGGGTAAGCCCAGGCCCTAGAAAAGGATGCCCTGATATCCTGGCTTGGCACAGCAGCAGAGCATGGAAGAAGGAAGCTGTCCAACAGCATGGATGGAAACTGTGGCTGCATTGATGGGCTCAAACAAAAGGACAACTGTGCAGACAGCAAGGGGGTGGGCAGTGTTTCATTCCATGCCACCTAACACACATAGGCAACGTATAGAGATGTATATATAGTTCCAAGTTGAATCTTTTATAGAACTTCTTTTTAATTTAGTAGGTCTTTTCTTGATAATTACAGTTGTTAACTGCTTACCATGTGGTCACAAACTATGCAAGATTTACAATAGTAGAAAGAAGGGAAAGACCACTCTGAAGGCAGTCACCACTTGTATTCGGCAAGGTTCTCTAGAGAAGAAAACGAGGACACTTTGTATTATATCTGTATACATTTATATAGTAAAAAGGAATATAGCAGCAAATTAGTACACACAGCAGTACAGAGAACTCAGTCCACTCACTCTTAGGTGTCATGTGTTAGTCCGGATAGAGTACAGAAACAAATTCATTGACATGCATGTTTCCTTCCAAATCACAAAGTCACAGGCTACTGGGTGCAGAGTCCCGGCGCCAGCAGGGGTCTACCCATGGCTCCTCGCTTCCAGGGCTCAGGGTCCATCAAAATATCCAGTGGTGGTAGAAGCAACTCAGCACTGGCAGGGCTCTTCACATGGCTTCGCCAGCTTCAGAGGTCTGGTTCATCAGGGTAAGACCGTGTGACTCCTCCTCTGGCTCCTCCAGCTCCTCGGATGCTGCCATCTTGTTTTGTCCATAGTTCATTGTCTCAGAGACTAACTCCCAACAACTGGGGGGAAAGCTTCTCATCTCCATGAGGGAAATATCATGAGATTTCCCAGAGGTCTCAGGAGAAAGCCTTACCCACACGGAGGCCTCATTGGCTACTCAATGTCTATCTCTATCTCCAGATTAACAGGCTAGACTCCACCTCTACATCTCAATCATGAAATTAGCATAAGCACATGACCACCACACATCAGTTAATAAACTGAAGGTCCTTTTAATGCAGGTGACCACTAGCCCACGATCAAGGAAGCAGGCAGTCAGAGGATGAGCTGTTCAGCTGTGACAGAAGCCAGTAATGCAGCATGGTGAAGCAGGCCACAACAGAACCTCAGAGATAGTGATGCGAGGTAGCTAGCTGGGAGTGTGGTCTCTGGAGTGAGGACAAGACAAGCAGAGGCAGCCCCCAGACAGCCGGCATGGCAAGGTGAGGCAGTGCTGTGGCACGGAACAGCACAGCACAGTGACTCAGGCCACCGCAGTCCACAGGTTGGCTTGGCCAGATGGAGCCAAGCACTGCACAGCCCACAGGTAGCATAGCACATGTGAGGAGGCAGGGCAGCCAAATCAGGCCAGGGGTTGTTCCCACCCATGAAGGGGAGGTGGGGGGTGGGAGGAGAAGAGAGAGAGAGATGCTGGCCTACAGAGGGCTATTTATCTCAATCGTAGGCTAAGCTCCACCCATATTTTCTTACAGTTACCACTTTGGCACACAAAAATGTAACTATTTTGCCATGCAAATTTTAGTACATTATTTACAGATGTTTGGGTTTGGCGGGGTTTGATGAAAATTACACAGGTGTGTACCATTTCAATAATATCTACAGGTACAACACAGTAACATTGATTACATGCTGGGAGTTGTACAAACATTATTGCCTGTTTTCAGATTGTTTTTCCACCATTGACATGACACCCTTTGATTTTCCCCCAAACGTTTAGGGGAGTTGCTGTTATCTGCCTCATCTCACATGAATAACTCTCACATGGATAGCTCAAGGCAGCTATATTTCACTTAGTAAAATGAATCCTCTTGGGTTCGAAGAAGACTTCAGGGTATGTTTTTACGGTAGTGCTTAAAGTTCAGGAATGGCATCAAATTTGCAGTTTACATAATGGTCCCCCAAACTCTGGGTCCCATTGAGAAGTTGAAACTTTGTTCCACATTCTTTATCCTTTTGATCAGGATTCTTTTATAGGATCTTTTATCAAAGCTATGAGTGTTGGTAGCTGGGCATCAGCCAGGTTTTTCGGTCTCGTGGCAAAGGAGGGGTTGATCATGGAGGTGACTCAAATACCGCAGCAACATTTCCTCCTCCAATCGCTGGCTGTTGTTTCCCCAAGCGCCTGAAGACTTCGTGTGTCTTGATGGCGGCCACATGCCAGCTTAAGACCCAGGCACTGCTAGGTGATGTAGGGGCTGGAGTGGAAGTACTGAGAAACAGTTAGCTGGGATGACCCTCAAAACTGATAGCATCCGGGCAATGAGAGAAAGAAAACCCGCCATTGAGTCAATTCTGTATTGTAAGGAACCTAGTTAAGGTTTCTGAGGCTATAGTCTTTACAAAAGCAGACACATTAGGCTGCTAAATGCAAGGTCAGCAGTTCAAAACCCTAGCTCCTCCAGGAGGGAAACACGGAGTTTTCTATTTCCCTAAGGAGTTCCAGGCCCAGAAACCTGGAGGAATACTGAGTCAACAGGGACTTGGTGGCAGAGAGTCTCTTTCTGAATCCCCTCGGTCCCTTGCCTTTCGCCCTGTGCTTGGCATGGCTAGGAAGCAAGGTCATTGTTGATAAAATGAACATATAGTGACTTCAGATGGTATCATTATCCTACATGGACCCTTCCATCTTTTAGGCAAGTAGGACCCTATTCACTCCCTTAATTCAATCAACGGCTATGACATCTGAGGGGGCATCAAAAGTATCCTGGGAAAATCCCATCATCTTTTAATTCCATTTTTCCATGAAGTGTCTGAAGTCTTCTCATATGAAGGATCACTGGGTGTTGCACATGGTTCGTGTGCTCTGCTGCTGACTGAAAGACCAGAGGCTACAACGCACACAGATGTATCTCAGAGAAGGAAGTGTCGTCTGCTTCCTAAGAGTCAGCAGTGCAAGGCCTGTGGAGAAGGGTTCTCAGGGGGTCACAGGAGCTGACCAGGAACCAGAGCCACCCTCCAGAGACTGCTTATTGTTCTTTGTTTTCAATGTTGAATCATGGCTAAGTTGCAGAGAGTGTGAGATGCAGCCTGTTCCTAATTGGCTCTTATTTTAGTATTTTCATCAGATAGTCACTGAGCCATCGCCCCACAAGCCAACAACCCTGTGCCATCATCAAGGCGATTCTGACTCACACGGCCCCCGTGGGTTCCAGAGTAGCGTTCCTCTGTAGAATTCCCACAGCTGCGACCTTTCAGAAGTGGATCATCGGCCTGGCCTCTTTGCCACCACAGAGCCTCAGTGGACTCAAACTCCCTATCTTACAGTGAGCGATCAAGACCAGACCTTCTGCACCACCCAGGGATCCTTCCTCCCCGGAGTTGTACCAGATTTTCATCTTTGTCTCCTCAGACTGTAAAGATTACTGACAGTGTGCTCTGTTTCTCAGAAGGAATCTATTTAAGTTTTAAACCTTCCACTTCACGTAACCTCTAAATTCACAATTTTTCGTGAAGGAAAATCTAGGTGCATGTTGGAGGCCCCCACGTTTATACTATAAAGTCTACTGGTTTACACACACACACACACACACACACACACACACACACCTACTTCACTGGCTCAGACCATCGCATCTTGCCACTGCTTTGAACTAGCAAATGACCTCTGTCTAAAAGATGTTGCAATCAGTTGACCTACTCAGAGTTTGTCCATCCCCTTCTTCGTTGCCTCAGCAGCACGCTGCTATCTTCAAACAGGTGGTTTTTACATTTTACCTGGGATTTCAAGTTGCTCTCTACAGGAAATACGGTCTAGGGAGAGCAATATTCCCTCTGGCCAGCAGGTGGCAATCTCTCAGAAAATTCGTTCTCTTTTTTTCCCCTTCTTTCTATCCTTTATTCCTTTTCTTTCTTTCCTTCCTTTCTTCCTTCCTTCTTTCTTTCCTTCCAGTTGATTTAGACTCAGTGACCCTGTAGGAGAGGGTGGACCTTTCCCTACCTGGTTTTCTAGGGTGTTGACTGCCACCTTCGATGCACACAGCAGTCTCCCCCCCGTGTACACAGAGCAGTGACCATCCTCAACCCTGTCCCTTGGTTTGGGGGAAAACCCTTTACTTCTCACAGCTTCTCAGGCAATTAATTACTATCTGTACAACCTCAGAAAATGTATTCATCTGAACGAAGCCTCATTGTCTTCATCTGCAAAATGGGTAATTGGATCATGCCTTTTCAAACGCTTGACTTTGAGTGATTACAACTCTCCCTCTTTCCCGAAAATAAATCAATCAACAATGAGCCCTCCCATCAATCAGATTTGCTGACAAGGTTCCATTCCCATTTCTCACTCCTGTTTGTTTGGTCTCGGTGATGATACATATTTGGACACATTGCTATGGCACAAACATTCCCGTTTTCACAAGATCCATGCATCCATTTAAGTCCAAAAGCAATCCATTGGTTACAAGTCATTACTCCTTGGAAAAGAAGAAAAGGAAATTGTGTGTGTGTGTGTGAGTGTGTAAGAAAGGTGTTTATATACAAGAGCAATTGAAAGATTGAGAAAACACAACCCAGTTCAGATCAAGTCCAGTATTAGCCCATATGTCTGATACCAATAGATAAAGTTCTCTTTAAACTCACAAACACATGCAATGACACTAAATGCAGGAAAATCACAGACCAGTGAGTCGGAAGTCTTCTGGATCCAGTGGTGTTGTATACATTTCAGTGCTGGCAGGGGTCTCTATGGGACTTGTTTGGCTCCAGAGACCTGGGTGCCTCAGGATGGGGCCATGTGGCTTCTTCAGCCATGCTTCTTGTCAGTAGAGCATCTCTCCAGGGAGTCCTCCTTCTCAGTAGAGTCTCCAAGAGAGTAAGCAGAAAGAGAGAAAGTGTCCCCCTCCTCTACGGAGGGAAAATACAGAAATTTCCAGAATTCTCAGGAGAAGGCCATGCCCACACAGAAGTCTCATTGGATATGATCTGATTGACAGACTAGACTTCATCCCTTCACTCTTAATCCCTTTACTCTTAATTCTCTCAAGTCCCAAATTGACACCAGGTGATGTAGCTACCAAACTCTGAGTCATTTGGTAGAAGTTAAAAAGACATGGATAGAGGAGTCATATTAAATTTCTCTGCACTTTACATACTCAATTTTTGACACTCTGGATATGTTTCAATTTGAGTTTGTCAGCCATGGCTGAACTGGGTTGGATCAGCTTGTAGCGCTGGTCTGTGATGACACACTATGTGACCTCAGGCAAGTTCTTTCCCCACTCTGAACCTGAAGACATCTTGGTGTTATTGTTGGCCAGTGCTATTGAGTCTGAGCCATTGAGGAAGCTTTTGGGTCAATCCATCTTTCAGTGGGGCAGGTAGTGGGTAGCAACCCACAGACACAAGAACATGATGCTTTTCTCCAGGGATCGGCCCCTTCTAACAATATGTGCAAAGTATGTAAGACAGTGTCTAAACACCCTTGCCTCCAAGAAGCATATTGGCCTTACTTCTTCCAAAACAGATGTGTTAGTCCTTTTAGCAATCCATGGTATTGCCACTATTCTTCTCCAGCACCACAATTCAAATACATCCATTCTTCTACAGTCTTGCTTATTCAGTGTCTACTTTTGCCTGCATATGAAGCAATGGAAAACATCATGGCCTGGGTCAGGCGCACCTTAGTCCTCCAAGAAGCAGTCTTGTTCTTCAATACACTACAGGGGTCTTGTGTGGCTGATTCATCCAGTACGGTGCGTCATCGAATCTCTTGACTGCTCCTCCCGGAAGCCTTGATCGTGTATCCAAGTAAGGCAAAGTCCTGGCAACTTTAGCCTTTTCTCCATCGTGATGCAAGTCACCTAGATGTGTGAAGAGACGGTTTTTCAAGGTGGTTCTAGTTGCAAGCAGCCTCGGCCAGTCAGGTGGTCCATGGGGAGAGATGGGGTGGGGAGGGGGTCACATGAGGGACAGGGGCCAAGAGCGTCTGGCACACAGGGCAAGCGAGAGTCCGAAAAAGAAATATTTACAGCAAATAATCCTCATCTTTTTTAAAAGATCCTTACCCTTGACTAACTCTGGCATGCTTCTAATTGCCAGACGCAATTAGACTTTTTCTAATTCTTTCTAATTAAAATTTTTCTTCTCATGCCTGTGTGCAGTTCTGGTGTTCAAAAACCATTTTAAATGAAATGATGCCACAGATGGACGTAGCACCTTTACATCCTTTCGTCCAGCTGTGAGCTTGACACAACCCACTTTTCTGAAAGGGAAAGTAGAATGCTCAGAGCGATATAGCAAGAAAGACAAGAGTCTGTCTTTCATAAATTAGTAAGCATCACTGACCACCCATCTTGACCCTTTAAACCCTATGAAATTTATACAAGTCGACAATGAAGGCATACTTGGCAGCCCAGAGCCTTGCCCCCCCCCCCACTTAAGCAACCCAAGTTTCCTTAAAGTTTTATAAGCCAGCTTTTAAAGTCAGTCCTTTGTACTTATCACAGGTGACAGTGAGCATTATGGAAGCCGATGAACCTTTACTGACTTTTGACCTCAATACAGTCAAGCGCCATTATCAAGGGAAACATCAGAATCAATGCTTATATATTACATTGAGCGCTCGACTCTGAAAAGGCCCCCACAGACCCTTCAGAATAGGTCGGTGTAATAAGCGGCGATTATTTTCAGACAATCCACTGGCAGATTTCAGAGTGCTGTTTGTTTAACCACTTCTCAACCAGCCTGGCCCCTCTCAAAGGACTGTTGCTGCCGTTAGATTCCATTAAGTTGATTCAAAGTTTGAGTGATCCTGTAGGATAAAACAGAATTGCCCTAGGATTTCTAGAGGGTCATTTTTACCAAAGAGGGGGTACCGAGCCTTCTCCCTCAGAGCTTCACAGCTTAACTGCTGCACCACCAGGGTTCTTTTCTAATGGCTATGTGATATATATATATATATATATATATATTTATATATATCACAGTAAAGAGAACATGGAATCATCCTGTGATTCATGTACTTGCTTTGTTAAACAGCGATTGATGGATAAGTCGTCAGGAGAGACCAGTCCTGGCAGAAGGACATCATGGTTAGAAAGTGGAAGGCGGCAGACAGGAGGAAGAGCTCCGTGAAATGCACTGACAATGTGGCTTTAACAATAGCCTCAAGCATGGTGACTATTGTAAGGATGGTGCAGGACCAGGCGCTGCTTTGTTCCATTGTACACTGAGTCACCCTGGGTTACAAATGATTCAATGGCACCCAACAGAAACTGGTGGGACGGATATGAGGTACCACACCCTTCATACTGCAGTCTCATCAAGTGAGCACTCATAGCAAGTATTTGCCAGGGGAAGACTCACATCTGCCTTTTTCTAATTGTAGTTAGTTATGTAACTACTTCACTAGTCAACCCCTCTTCTATGCATCCTCACCAACGTTGATAATATTCCCAAAACAACTCACAAAACTCACTGTCAAGTAGTCAATTCTGACTCAAAGCATATTGGACCAAGGGCAATTATTCCTGTGGGACACAAATCCTGTGGGACACAAAGACACAAATCTTTATTAGAGTAGAAAACTTCATCTTTCTCCCTCAGAACAGCTGGTTTTCAACTTCAGATCTCGTGGTTAGCAGACCAATGCACAACCCAGTAAGTCATGGGGACTCCTAGGGTATTCTTATGTAACTATCAAGGATTTCCAACACCCTTAAAATTCTCACTACAAAATGCTCTGCCAGTCACTGAAGGAGAAGCTATAAAGGATGCAACCCTTTCTAGTCTAGATATGGAGGGAATGTTTGAAGATTTCCAAAATACTTTCTAATTTCAAATCTTCTCACCGTCTGTCTTTGAATCCCACCACAGCACAAACTCTGACTCGGGTTGGTCCCACATGGTAGGAAACCTTTCAGAGCTTCCCTGGCAGAGTGCCAGACTCCCAGTCAGACCGACTACAGGGATATCACGTATGCACTTCAGCCTATTGGCATCACATCCAAGCAATTGGACACAACCTGCCCAGAATTCAGTCCAAAGTCAGCCTTGCCAAGGGGTAGTCATCGGAGGATCAAAAAGTCCACTTTCCACCCCCCTGCAAATCCAATAATTTTAATTTTTGGCAAAAGATAATTCATATCACATTAAGGTTTTATTGGGATACAGACACTATTTCATGCTCCTCAAAGGAGTCTGTTTAAAGCAATTCAAGAGGCGACTTGCTTTAAGCATTTTCTAAAGAAATTATGTGGCTACTGTGCCAAGGATCACACCTGGCGTGGGGGTTGTGGTCTGACCCAAGGGCTGAGAAGGATTTCTGTGGACAGGACTGCAGGGACCTCTTGTCCTGCTCAAAAGGCTGAGAGTGTTAATGGCTAAACAAGGTATTTTATTTTGAGCAGTCACATGAATCTAAGTGAAAGGGGCTTCAGTGCTCAGAGCTCCAAAGGCAGAATTGCCAAAGCTACAGGGCTGAAAGCTAGACAAAGCTGGTAGACAGCAAAGAGAAGAGAACAACCAAGGGAAACCCTGAGTGGTCTCCAAAGAGGGACTCAACATGTAAGTTGTTCTTCTTGGAAGCTGGTCTGAATGTCAGGGCAGAAGTCCCTTAACTCTATGACATGTTTTGTGTGTTGTGCAGCTGAGTCAGCTCCTACTCTAAGAGACAGTATGTATAACAGAGCAATAACATTCTCTGACTTTGTATCAGTCTCACAATAGCTGCCAGGTGTGAGCCCATTATTGTAGTCAAAAAGGGTCTGTCTGCCTTCTTTTCCTTGAGCCTTTACTTTACCAAGTATGTCATTATTTCCCAGGGCCTGGTCCCCCTAGTAACGTGCCCACAGTCAGAAAGATGAAGTCTCACCACCTTTGCTTCTAAGGTTCATTCTGGCAACACTTCTTCCAAGACCGCTTTGTCTGCTTTCTACTAGTCCATGACATTAGTGTTTTTTTTGTCGACTCCACAATTGAACTAAATATAACTAAAAGTACCCTTGTCCATGTTGAGAAATGACCTTAGCACATTACCATGTAGGCGGTACAAGAAGGAAAGCATCCCATTCATCTAACTTCTTCTGCTCTCTGGCTGACAAATTCTGACTTAAATATTCAACAACAAAAATAGGCAGGACCTTGACAATATATCACATTCACAGATTTGATTTAAGTTCTTTGTGGGAAGCCTCTTATTTGCTTCTCACCCAAGCTTATAGATTAGCATAAGAGCAGCATAGAAGAGTAATAATAGTATAGAACCATAATAATAGCAAAGGTTACTGTGCCCATTCAGTGGTAAATGTCTGGCTCAAGCTCACAAAACCAGAAGTGTTAGAATGAGGTTTCTGACCACGAAGCCCCTTTCAGACCTGGGGTCTTCGATCTTCATCTCAATGCTAAAGTAAAGTGACCAGATGTCTTGCTTTTTTTAACAATTTAACAAGATCCTGTGGCATTTTTAAATTAAAATAAATATACTACAATACTATTTTTTGTGTCCTATGAAAAATTTTGTTGCTCCATATAGACCAAATTTTTAATCACCCCCCAGCCCCCAGTCAATGGTGTTCCATTTAAAATCTGGTCACTTTATGACTAAAGGCCTTTTGGAAGAGCCACACACATGTCACTCTCAACAACCGTGCTTTCTCCTGGGGCAGAGCTAGCCAACATCTCAGCCCCAATCCTCGATAGCTATACTGTAAAAATTGTTTATCTGTATATATGCTCATTCCCAAGCAGCTCTGATTTGTATAATTGGAAAATCTGCTTATCTTTGAACCCAAAAGTTGAAGGCTTGTGTCTACATAAAGGGGCCTCATAAAAAGGGGTAAAAATCTCCCACTAAAAGCCCCATCCATTGAAATCCTACAGAGTGTAGTACTATTTGACCCTCGTGGGCACTCTGTGAGTCACGACCCACGTGAAGGCAGCAAGCCTGTTTGATTTTGCTATGCACTCTTCTTTCCATCTGCCTACTCCAAGGCCAGCACAGGATTAGAAGCATAAAAGGGTTTCAGTTTTTCTCTTTTTTTCTTTCTTTCATTTCATTTTATATATACAAACTTCCATTATATTGCATCCAAAAATAATTTTAATTATTTCATTGAATAAATTTATGGAAATAAAAATAATCAAGAAAATGATATACCCATTGGTGCTACCCAGTTCATCTTGAAAATTCTCACAGTTCACAAACATTTCTGTTATTTTAAAGACTATCACAACTTTCTTGTTGAAGCTTCTGCTCTTTTGACTCTACAATGTCCTAATATAGACCAAAAACATAAAATACCTTACTCCTAGCACTTTCAACACAATATGTGTAAGATAGGAATACTGGGATCACAGTGTGCTTAAGATAGCTCGCTCTGTTCAACTTATCTTCTTATTTGACCCCATCGGGTTTTTACATCCTAGCTCAGGACAATGCATTAAAGAAATATTTGAGAGGGAGAGATGTTTGCCTTTTTATGGTGCACTGGGAGAAAGGATAGTGTGAACGTGGACTTCTCAAGAAGAACCATTTGTGGCATGCACATGTCAGGAAGTTTAGAATTTAGAAATAGAACATGGCATAATGTTAACTCTCCAGCAGAGCTTCGGCTGCCAGGAGTTGGGACTGCCACTTTAATGACATCATGTAACTTTACAAGGTCTGCCGTGGCTAGCTGCCCTGGAGTGACTCCAATTTATGGTGACTACTTACAGCAGAATGAGATGCTGAAGGGTTCCATCATGGCCACGTCATCAAGAGCATCCTTGAGGCTCTTGCACCCGTGGAGCTCAGCAAGGGCTTCCCTCATCCTCCCAGACCCCCTATTTCACTCACATGACATCCCCTTCCATTGATGGATCCCTCTTGATTACATGTCCAAAGCAAGTCAGGGAATGATGTGCTGTATGAACCATATGTTTTCATTGACTGCATTCAGAAGTTGATCGCATGTTCTCTTTTCCTAGTCTGTCTTAGTCTGAAAACAGCCGAAGGCTGACAACTATGGATGACTTGATATTTAAAAGAATTATGAAATTGTTTCCAGTATCAGAGCAACATGTAAGTATCACAGTGCCACAAACTGACCGATGAGTGATGGACAATTTTTGTACCTGACCTTAAATCTGTCTAGAAATCCCCTGCTCCTACTTATCTGCTCAGCAAATTTATATTCATCTCTGGGGACACAGGCGCTTCCAACTCAACTACAGAGCACATCCCACAATAGTGTAGCTGCTTGTTTTCCTGTTTGTCTCCTCCACTAGAGTGGGGATTCTAACAAAACCAATGTTGGAAATATGACAGACAATCAATGAAGAAGACTGTGCCATAGATTCAGAACTTAATGGGGAAGTCCTGTTACCTCACAATCTATTGATTGACAATATACGATGTCCAGAATTCAACTAAAAATTACAACCATTTCTAAGTGCCAAAGCAACCAATAAACCAAGGTAGTACAACTAATGGATAGGACTTTAAAATGTTAGCCTAACTATTAAAAAAAGTTTACAACATACATAAACAGATGAGAAATTTCAGAAGAAAAACAAAAACTATCAAAAAGTTGAATGAAAATATTAGAAATAAAATCATGTTATAGATGATGAAAATTATTTAAACATTCAATAAACTAAGCAAGGCTGAGGACCAGCTAGGTAGTCTTGAAGATGAATAGAAATTATCGAAACTCAAACGCAAAGGGAGAAGAAAAGGAAAGGAAAGGAAAAGATCTTAAGACACCCCACAATGTCCGAGAGCTGCGGAGTAAAGTTAACAGTTGGAGCAGATATATGATAAAAGCCACAGAAAGAGAAGATAGGGAAAGCAGAGTAGAATAAACATTTGAAGAGATAATGACCAAGTATTTCCCCAAAATGAGATATCAAGTCAAAGATGTTAGAATCTAAGAGACCTGCAAGCAGGATTTACACAACAGACACAGACTCTAGAGTCCAGGGACAGAGAATAGATGACCACATTTGAGTGAAATTTGATTATAGCATATAAGTCCCACAAATGACCTTTTCTTGTACTTATTGGGTAGAAAGGTGGGAAAAAGACACTGATACTATCTACCTGTGAGTAATGATGGACAGGATACCGTCTAATGACATCTGCTGCATAAATAAAATGAGTTCTCTGTGAAGCAAGAGGGTGTGAAGTCCTCAGCAAGAGTCAGGAGTGAAATGCAGCCCCTGGCCCAGGATCTGGCTAACCCCTGATGGACGTTCAGATTCCAGACTGAACTGCACCACCACTGTGTGAGACACTTCAGTGTCTCACTTCAGTGTGAGGCAGTGATTCAAAGAAGCCAGAGATGTCAGGAAAAGCTCAAGGTGGGAGCTGTGGAAAGATGGAGCAGGCTATCGTTTTGTAAGAGATGACTTTTGGAACTCTTTCAATATCCATCTTCAGGGACTAGTTTGGAATAATTCTTTGAGAAGAAATTATAAATATAACAATACTCAGCATGTCAATGTGCCCCTGTGGGTTTACCTGTTTATACGACTGTACCTGTTTACAGGAGTAGAAAGTCTGATTGTTCTCCCTCGCAGCAACTAGTTGTCTCCATCCGCCTGTCACGGGGATTACAGCCCAGAGACTAATCACAACACCACCAGCACTCCTGTCTACATGTAGCAAAGTGAGGACCTTGAAGAAAGACCTATGCATCAAGAGGCTTAAAATATCTATCAACAAATTCAAACATAAGACTCTTATTTGGAACCTGATTTAAACTAACTTTTAAAAAATATTGACTGGGGCTGAACCCCAGTGGCATAAGTGGTTGAGTGCGGGACTGCAGCCCGCGAGCTTGGTGGTTCAAATCCAGCGGCGGCTCTCAGGAGGGCAGTGATGCCAAAAAAAAAAAATATTGACCACTAAAACAAGAATATTGACCTTTCAGTGGGGAGATAAATATTAAACCACAGCATCAATGCCCTATGTGCTGTGTTGGTATATTTTATTTGGGCAGATGTGTGATTGACATTATCAGTGAATATTGCTGTAAATCTTGCCTGACAACCATCTTCCATTGTTTGTGTAAATAGTGTCCAGCCACATAAGGATTTATTTTGCAAGAGTAAATAATTCAAGCATTACAATTGGTAGTTAGCCTACACTTGTTCAATCTCCTTTTCTCAACAGTGTTTAAAAAATAGTACCATGAATTAATCAATCACACCATTAATAGAAGGTCCTTATGCACCAAGTAGATGAATGATAAATTTCTCTGCTATAAAAACAAAAATGTCTCTAAAGATGTCTCTAAAGAAGCAAATAGAAATCATGTGTCCATAGTTTTATTTGGAGATTGAGTTATTCTAGCTATAATCTAAAAGCAATTAGTTCTTATGACATGGCCCTGTCTGATACTTGTCCTCATGAAGGGAGCACACAAAAGATATGGGCTATATAGAAAAGTGTGGCGAAGAAATTAGATGTTCCTTGAGTATAAGATAGAATCGCATCTGGGGTCTTGAAGGTTTGTTTCCAAACAAGCAGCCATCTATGTGAGATGTCAACTAAGTGATATGGAAGAATCACACCAACACTCAAGATCCAAGGATTGAAAATTATGGAATTCAAAGTCGATGGAAAGAATAGTATCAGAGTTTCAATTATGAGATTTTGGTTTGCAGAAAGCTATGTATGACAGTGGAAGCCCAAAATATATTTATGAGATGTGCACAGGAAATAAGCCTCTGTTGATTTTTCCTCTAGCCATAACTGAGAAAAAGGAATAAACTGGTTATCAAACAGAGAGTAATGGAGAGATGACTATACTAGATCAAAATAATAAACCTGATGTGTTAGTACAGGTTGACTAGGAAAACAAGTCCAGTGACACTCATAAATGTTTACACATGCGGACTTAGTTTTATATCAAGGATTGATTGTATGTCAAGCAAACATTGCAGCACGGTCCCAATCAAGTCTTACATCCAACACTAGTCCATAAATCCCTCTTCAGATTATGCAGCCACATGCAATGATGCAGAATACAGGAAGCTCACAGCCGGTGGGTGTAGGGTTACATGAGTCCAATGGCACAGGGCTTGAGCAGGTCTCAGCGTGACTCACAGGCATGAAGGTGAAGGCCAAGCGGGTTGGGGTAGGAGTGGGAGGAGGTTACCAGGATCTTCCTTATGAGGTCACACCCACAAGGAGGCACCATCAGTCTGTGACCTGATTGACAGGTAGACTCCATCCCTACACTTTTATATCTTCAAGTTGACACAAAATTATGTAACTATCACACCTGACTTGAAGGGTTAAAGCCCTGGCACTTAATTCCCCCGTCTGATACACTTTGGGCTACATCTGGTATTCAATATTCTCTGTGGGTCTGGAATTGTTTTTTCTCTTGAGTTTGTTTGGAATTGTTTGTTTGTTTGCTTTTCCTATTAGAGTTTATTTCTGATGTATCTTGTCATTGCAGGTAGTCTTCTTGAATTTTGTTATGTGTTTGTCTGGTTTTTGGCATATGAAACCCAAGATTGATGAACCTATAGAGAAAATCAGAATAAGAGGTGTGGTGGAGGAAGTGGCTGTGAGCAAGGGAAGCAGGTATCCACAAATTCAAAATGGAAGAAAAGATTTTGAAACTTATTTTGGTAGCAATTGTATAAAACTTCTTGATGTGATTGAACTATGGAATGATATGATGTCTGAATTAGTTCCTAGTAAAATACTTTGGGGGAAAAGAAAAAAATAAAACTACCCCCACAAAAAGAAATTAGAAGTACAGACCCACAGCATCAATATATTTGCTGTCATGCCAAATGCATTGGAAAGTGGATTGTTTCAGATGTAATTATATTAAAATTTAGAACACTAAATTAAAAGAAACAATGAGGAAGACAGAGATTCTGGTGCTGTCAGAGCAATAGCAATCTAGCTGTGAGGAATTACTAAGTAACAGAAGATGGGTTAATGTATAGTGGGGATGGGAAAGGGTTAAAGGAAACAGAGGAGAGATCTAGGAAGCAAAGCTATGACTAGAGGCATAAACATAAGTGTGTATGTATATAAATATACTAATTCATAAAATAAAGGTACCAGCCTATGTATATCTACTTATATGGCAATATATTGAGGAAGTGGGTGGACTTTGGGTCTCTGCTCAAGCCCTCCTTCAATGCAAGAACCCTTTGTTCTAACAACCTGGCATTCTGTGATGCTCACCTTCCCGACACAATCCCTGAAGACAAAATGGGTGCATAAGCAAATGTGGTGAAGAAAACTGATGGTGTCCAGCTATCAAAAAATATAGTATCTGGAGTCTTAAAGGTTTGAAGTTAAATAAGCAGCCATCTAGCAGAGAAGCAAGAAACCCACATGGAAGAAGCATTCCAGCCTATGTGATCATGAGGTGTCAACGGAATCAGGTAACAGGCACCAGAATACTCCCAAAAAAAAAACATGTAGAGAATGAGGGGAACTGGATCAGAGTCTCCCAAACCACCTGTAGACAATTGTACATACCCTCAAATGAGGGTCACAAGGAAGGGATGAGTCAATCAGGGTGCAGTACAGCACTGATGAAACACATAATATTCCTTTGGCTCTTTGAGGCTTCTTCATCCCCTACCATCATGATCCCAGTACTGCCTTTCAGTTTTGGCTAGATCAGAGCATGTACACTGGTACAGATAAGAGCTTACGACATACAGAATCCAGGGCTGATAAACCCCTCTGGCAAAACCTGGGAAAAGCAATGCCAAGAGGGAAAGGGAAAGGTAGGGGAGGGGGGAACCGATTGCAATGATTGATACATAATCACACACACACACACACACACACACACACACACACACACCACCCAGGGGAGTGAACAACAGAAACATGAGTGAAGGGTGGTCAGTATAAGATAGGAAAACAATAATAATTTGTCATTTATCAAGTTGTCACAAGGCAGTGAGGGGGAGGGAAGGGAAAAAGAGCTGATACCAAGGACTCAGGTAGAAAGGAAATTTTAGAAAATGATGATGGTAGCATTGGTATAAATATGCTTGATACAATTGATGTACAGAATGTTATAAGAGCTCTAAGAGGCCCCAATAAAATAATTAATAAAAATAATTTAGTCTCCTATTATTTGATCTCCCTTATGATCCATTTAAGTTTTTCCCAGTTTTTAATATGTTCTGATTCTTCTCTTTTTCCTTATTTTTTAAATCATTTTATTGGGAACTCATATAGCTCTTGTCACAATCCATACATATATCCATTGTGTCAAGTACATTTGTCCATTTTTTGCTATCATCATTTTTAAAACATTTTCTTTCTACTTGAGCCCTTGGTATCGGCTTCTCATTTTCCCCTCCTTCCCATACCCTCCCTTCCTAATGAAACCTTTATAATTTATAAATGATTATTATTTTTTCATGTCTTAGACTAACCCATGTCTCCCTTCACCCATTTTTTTGTTGTCCATTCCTCTGCGAGGGGCCTCAATTGAGTTTTTATATTTTATTCCTTTTTGGTTTTGATTTGCTTTTTGATATTTTTCTGTAATGTGATGTTCAGGATAGGCAAATCTATAGAGATTAATGACTTCTTGGTGGTATGACAGGCAAGGCTGGGGGAATATGGGTAGCCAATAATAATTAGTAAAAAATTGAAGAAAATGTTCTTAAGCTAATTGTGGTGATGATTGTCGAATTTTTCTTGATGTGCTTGCACTATTGAATTGTATTATATGTGATATATTCCATAAATCTGTTGATAAAAGAGAAAATTGGGGCTATTGATGATAAAAATTAATTACTTTAAATTAAATTTAAAATGCAGAAAACTGTTGTAAGATACTTAACAGGAGATCTTTGAGACAGAGCTCAGACTTTCACAAGGGAACATCAGACTGAAAGGAAAAAACCTAATGTTGGCCCTCGGCAATGTGACAGTGAATGGTTAGAAAAGTCACTTCCTCCTTGCTGGGAAGAGAAGCTGAGATCCTCTCATCCAAGAGAGCTTCAGCCCCATCCTCCAGCTCAAGAAACATCAGTTGAGAGAAGCATTGTCCCTCTCTTGAGATGGATCTAAAACAAAATTCAAAAAAGCTAATTGTTTAACATTAGCAAAGCCATTGCCATCATGTTGATTCTGACTCAGAGCAACCTTATGGGACAGGCAGGACGCAGCCATCGGATTTCTAACGCGTAGTGGTCACCTGATCAGCGGAAGGATGATGGCTGAATCACTAGCTGCTCACCAGGAGAAAGGCATCTGGTCTGCTCCTGTAAGGATGACAGCCGTGGAAACCCCATGGGACCATTTGACTCTGTCGTAAGATCACTAGGAGCCAAGTTCGGCTTGGTTTAGCTCTTTGTGGAATCAGACGACCACACCATTCTCACCCAGAGAAGCGAGTTGGGTTCAAACAGACAACCTTTAAGTTCGTGGTGATACTTAAGCAGGCGTCTGTTTTATCATATGCTCACTGCCATTCTAGCTGTATCAAAACACAGTAGCCCTAAAGAGTCTTCGCAAGGCTTTAAATCTTTTCAGAAGCAGACCTTGCACCTTTCTTCCTCGGGGCATCTGGTGGGCTGAGGCCCTGCACTGGCTGCGCCATCCAGCACTTACCTGCTCGCACCACCACGGACAGCGGCATTTCATGCTTCATGGTAACTCTTCAGAAATAGGAAGACCTAGACTTAAGTCTGCCATTCACTGTATAACCTGGATCAGATTAGCTTCTCAGAAACACCCTGCTCCTTATTTACAAATTATATATAATTTGGAGAACTACTGTGAGGATAAATGGCATGATTTAAATAAAATCTTTAGCACATGGCAAATATACCCAAGAAAATGTCAGCAGTAACTGACAATATAGTTATCATCACTATTGAAAGTGAATAAACTCATTAAAAAACAAAAAAAGTAGAATGGATGAGCTATAGGTAAGAATAGTACTAATGTTCTTAACTATTCTTAATTCTCATTGATATACCTTGGGGTCAATGTATGTGGGTAAAGCAATACCATTTTAAACAGTCAGAGAAGAGCTATAATATTTGCCTATCCTGAGGGCAAAGCCCAGGCATTATACCTACGAATGGCAAGCATGTTAGGCAGGGTTCTCCAGAGAAACAAAACCAGGATATTTATGATTATATTTATATAAAAAGATAGGTTTATACAGCCAGAAAAAATATAACATCTAATTAATCGACATAGCAGTACCAAAAGCTCAGTTCAATCCACTTTTGTGGAACAGTTCATGTACTAAGAGTCCTTCAACAAATGAAAGGGCGTTGGTCCATGGTCAAAGAAGTAGACAGTGGAGTCTTCCCTCGGGTAAAATAGGCAGAGGATGCCCGCACGCAGCAGATAGCAGGGTGGCTCACCCACGGTCAATAGTACAGGCAGTTAGGGAAGCATGCTGGGTGGGATATCAAATTCAACAATGAAAGGCAAAGGATCCACCAGCCTCAAGCTCAAGCAATGTATATGCACCAGCAGCGCGGTGAAGCAAGTCTCAAAGATCAGGCTCTCATGACATGATCCACAGATTGGTCCACAGGTGTGCAGCAGAGAAGAGATAAAGCAGCAGCATACCGATCCACTCACCAGAAAGCAAGAGAGGAAGGGCAGAGCTTGCCGAACCATTAGTCTCTGTTGTGCAAAATCGAACTGTCACCTGACTGATCTCCGCCCACATGTTCCTAGTGACCGGGTTGACACAATAAACCCAACTACCACAGCGTGTCACTGGCAAATCCCTAAAGTTCAGCAACTTCAGGGTCCTTTCATGGTGACGTATAGGAATCTGGATCAGTAATGACTCAGAATAATGATGTTAGCTTCTCCTCTCCTCCCATCTCCCATTCCCTGCCCTTCTGAGCATGGGCACACCCCAACTCCGACCTTAAGAGACTCTTCTTCCATGAAGTTTATCAGAGGAGGACTATATACAAAATGGGGATCTGATCAACTGAAAAAAACAGATTTAAGAAGCATTCATTGTTAATAAAAACTGTCCATTTTCCCATGAAAATATTTTATATTTTGAAGTTGATGAAATACCCAAGTGTACACTTTAAAATGTCTCTGCACCCAAATGTTTCCACATCTAGAAGGAAAAGTGAATATGACACTCATTTAAGTGTTTTGATTGCTCCCAACAAGGAAAGATTTCCCAATACTTCTAGTTTGAAATGAGTGATTATGATACACCATTGATGGGCATGGTATAAAGTACAAAAAAAGAAGTTCTATACCCTCCAGAAGTTGATTAATTAATTAAAGAAAAAACAATTTAAACCTAAATGTTCAATACCATTCTATTGAGGACTATGCTCCTGCAGGGACCTAAGCCACAGAGGGGACTGGGCAAACAACAACAGGGCCCGTCACACTGTATTCCTACAGACAGTGACAAAGGATATTTCAGGAGACACACAGTAGGGAAGCAAGGAGGTCTGAGTCCCCAAAATGGACCAAATCAAGAAGGGAGCACTCCTGACTGGACAGTCCGGAGGAGAGAACAACTGGACCGAGGGTTCTTAACAACTGTGGGGGAAGAGAGATATGGACAGACTCAGGGATGGGGGGAACAACCAGTGGTTTGCAAATGGTGGGGAGGAGAGTGGAGGAGGCCTAATAGGGCCAAAGTAAGTGAAATGTAACAGAGAGGTAGTTATGAAACTCAAATGAAGACTGGCCACAAAAGAGGGACAGGAGGAAGGCAGAAGGAAATAGAAGAAGGAATGAGAAGGCAAAGAACACTTGTAGAGGTCTAACCACAGGCATGTATGTATGTAAAAATAATTATTTATGAAAAGGTGGGAATAAATTCAGGAACATATAGTTATAGGCTTAGTACTAAGGCAGCAGCTGGACTTGGGCACCTACCCAGTCACTCCCTCAATGCAAGAACACTTTGTTCTATGAATCTGGCCACAATGCTCACCAGCCCAATGTGATCACTGAAGTCAAATAGGTGCATAAGCAAATGTGGTGAAGAAAACGAATAGCACCCAGATATCAAAAGATATACAGTCTGGGGCTCAAAGCCTGAAGATAAACAGTCAACTAGCTGAGAAGTGTCCAAGTCCACACGGAAGAAGCACACCAGCCAGTGTAGCCGAGAGGAGTCAAAAGGATCAGGTCTCAGGCATCGAACAGGAAAAAACCAATATTACTGTGAAAGCACTTTCCTGAGATGATCACTGAGGACAAGTGGGACAGGAGAAAGAGTGGTGAAGATGGCTAATGGTACCTGACTATCACAACATAATTCCTGAGGCCTCAAAGAATTGAGGAAGAGGAAACAGTGCAACAAGACCTAGCATAGAAGAAGCACACCAGCCTGTGTGTGTGACCATGAGGAGTGGAAAGAACCAGGCTATCAGACATCAAAGAACAAAAAACATCTCATTAAGTGTCCACCCTCCTGTCATGATCGCTGAGGACAAAAGGATGCAGAGGCAGACAGAGCCGAGGAAATTGATAGCGCCCAGCCACCAAACGATGAAGTAGCTGGGATCTTAAAGGCTAGAAGGTGAACAACTGGTCATCCAGCTCAGAAACAACAAAGCCCACATAGAAGTGCACCCACCTGTGTGATCATAAGGGGTCGAAGGGAGCAAACATCAAACATCAAAGAACAAGGATTAAATCAGTAAGAATGAGGGGGAGAGCAGGGTGGGGCCCAAAGCCCACTTGTGGGCAGTTGGACACCCCCTTACAGGGGCAGGAGATGGCTCATGGGAGGAGATGGGTCAGTCAAGGGGCAGTGAGGTAGCAATGAAACATAAAATGTTCCTCTATTTTCTGAAGATTTCCTCCCCCAACCACCACAGTCCCAGCTCTGCCCTGCAGCTCCAGCTGAACTGGAGGAGGTGCACTAGCAGAGATGGGAGCTGGAAACGCAGGGAACTCAGGGTGGATGAACCCCTCAGGATTATTGGTGGGAGTGGAGTTGCCGGATGGGTGGAGGGAGGGTGGGGTGGAGAGAGGAAGCCAGCTATGGGGAACTGCAGACTGTCGCCTATCTGGGGGATGGATGTAGGGAGGAGTAGGCAGGGGGAGATGTTGGGCAGTGTGAGATATGACAAAACAATAATGATTACAGGGTATTGAGGACTGGGGGAGAGGGGGAAAGGTTGGAGGGGGAAGGAAGGGGGGTTCATATCAAGGGCCCAGGTGGAAAGGCAGATGTTGGGAGAATGTTGAGGACAGGCAGGTGGGAGTGCTTGGCACAGTATATGTAGCTATGTATTGAACTATGTATAATGAAAAGAGATGTATGAGCGCCCAATAAAATGATTAAATTTTTAAAAATACCATTCTATTAAAGGACAACACTGTGATAATGGATTGATCTCTAAATTCTCATATGGCAATTTTATAATTATTATAATGCTGCTGTTGTTGATAGATATCAATGGATTGGCCCAACTCAAGATGACTCCATGTACAAGAAAAAAATATTGCCTCGCCCCTCCCCACTTTTATGAATTTCGGAATGCTCAAGTCCATTGTGTAGTGACTTCCAAAGTAGGGGCTCATTTTCTATTTCAGACAAGAGTATGCTTCATAAGTTCCCATTGACTAACTTTCAGAAGGTTTCCAGTCTTTTCTTCTTAGACTATTGTGGCCTGGCCACTCTACTTCTCCACCATGGGTGATCCTGTGGATATTTGACACACTGGTGTGACATTGCTTCCAGAATCACAGCAACACAAAGGTCACCAGAGGACCACAAACCAATTGGTTTGGTGAATTAACCTGGTTGAGTGTTAGCATTATATTATCATAACCTGATATATTAAATATTATAGCCTTATTTATTATTATAACTTGAAAATGAAATAAAAAGGAAACACACCCACAGGCTGAAACCCATTTTGTTGCCTACTATTTTAGATGTAAGTCTCTTCTCTAGAAAGTATTCTCATGCATTTAACATATACTTTGCTTGCTAACAAAGGCATTTAATAAAATGAAGGAATAAAAGCAGCGAAATATTTAACAGAAAAATACTAAAAACTATTGCTAAAATGTGTTGGGCATTACAGAATCCCTGTACACGCACATAAGAGTCTAACTTTTCTCAAGTACAATTGTTTCTTGGTGGATGGAAGTACACGCTAACATTGAATGTCATTCTGCGCCTGCTAAGAGGGTCTAGGATTCCCAGCATAGTTTAGCCGAAGACAGGTACCAGGATGCTTTGAGAAATTCTAAGTTTATTTCTGCAAGCCCTTGACAGAAAGAAAACAGTGGAGTCTGCAACCTCCCAAAACTGCTTCAAAGATTTAGCGAAAAGCATGCAAATTCTGAGCTGGATTGTGTAGCAAACTCAAGGGAATGTTCAGCAGGTCTGGGACAATGAACAATCTTCAAGTAAGGGGGAAGGAAACATGGTTCACAGGAACCAGAGGGACTTTCCCTGGAGTTTTCACTCCCCTAGAGTCTCAAACACCATTGCTTGTCAATATGGCCTTGGTTACCAGATAGTCTTGTTTGCCCAAACTCTTAAACGGAATTTTACTGCAAGGAGGGTTGAAGGTGCTACCTCAGTTGAGGTTTTTCTCAAACCAAGTCTTAAACAGATCAGCTCTCACATCATATCACATTTCCAGCATTTAACTAACAGCAGGCTAGCTCTCTTACCACCACCCTACCACCCCATCATTCCCCATAGTGATCCAAATGATCTCATATTCATGTGTTCTTTTTAAGAAGGTAATATTGGGGTTGACTCTCAACATGACTCTTTGGGTCAAAAGTACTTTGGGCTGGTTTTAAAGAGGAAGACTAGCAGAAGATACAAAGAGGGTACAAATTGATACAGTAACAAACAATTATACTGAAAGCAAAAATTTAACAAAGATTGGACAAAGAATATCTGCACCCAGGCAAAGTTCTGTAACCATGAGAACATTTTCTTGAAATTTGTTCCAAACAGTTCTCTCTAGGCAATTCCCTCTACGGTTTCCTATTCCTTATGAAGCATTTCTTCTATTCGCTGGGAAGGTTAACTATTAACTGAGGTTAAAAGAACACCTTCCCTTAGATTCTTCGCATCCATGGTTGTAAAGAGTAGCAGATACTCCATAGAGGCCCAGTTATACAGCACTGACTCCCTTACTTTCCCTAAGCCATAGATGAGAATACTCATTGCCTTGTAGGTTGCATTTAAGGCTTAAGCTATAGACAGACTAGGTGTATAACTTCTAGATGGTCATTACTGGCATAGCAAATATACTAAGACTCTGATATTCAGCAGTCACCGGTCAGCCATTAATTCCATAAGGTAGGTACCAAGTGATGCTAAAATAGGCTGCTTCTTATTTCTGGGGTTAAAAAAATAGTTAACTAGTTTAATATGTGTGGACTAGTTTAATATGCATGCTAAATATGCATTTTATATGGAAATGCCCCAGTGGCATTTGCAGATGTGTAGCAAGAGGCAAAGTTACTATATAGCCAAAAAATCCTAAGGGAAATCTGACATGGGACATGATAATAAGATACCAAGGTAATGATAGTAAAAGTAATGTTTTGGCTCTAATTCAAAGGAAAACTAAAGGTATTATTCCAACAAACATTAAATAGTAGAGTGTTCATCCAGGATCACTTGCCATAGCCCAATTTTAAACATCTCCCAGGTATGGAGGACAGTGGCCAGACCCCAGTGGGATTTTGTAGAATAGGATCTAGGCTTATTCTCACTCCCAATGAGTCTATGCTGGCTCATAGTGACCCCTCTGTAGGTTTCTGAGACTAACTGTTTGCAGGAGTAGAAAGTCCATCTTTATCCAAAGGAATGGCTGGTGGTTTCGAACTGCTGGCGATCAGTGCATAACCACTATGTCACCAGAGCTAAAGGTGATAACGTTCCAGAACACCTCTATAAAGATACTGACTCCTATTAAGTATGTAGTAAACGTTTGTTCCACATAGGTACCATCAGCTGGACAGAAATATGAAATGTTCACTGCATGACCAGCTAAATTGCTAGGTGACATCGAGTGCATTCTGATCCACAGCTAACCATATCCACAAATTCTCATCCTTTGAAGAGGAACAACATCCTGGGCCACACTCACTGGGGTGTTAACAAGAAAAATATTTATGAGCACAAAGCACATTTTCATTCACTCTAGTGTAGTGTTTCCACAGCTGGAGTCCTGTGAGTGGTAAGGTGATTGGCTGATCTGGAGCACATCAAACTGTGTGGTCCACACACACAGGGTCAACATAAGTCAGAAGTTACTCCATGGCAACCGGTCTGGTTGCCTGTGTTAAAAGATGTGGTGAAGGCTGAGCCCTGGTGGCGTAGTGGTTGTTCGTGGGACTGCAGCCCACTGGGATGGAGGTTCAATTCCAGCTCCACAGGAGCAAAGCCTGGGCTTCCTACTCCCACTACCAGAGGGCAGTGATGCCCCACCCCAAAAAAAAACAAAAAAAAAGAAGTGGTGAAAATTTTAAAAAATGTGGTGAAAGCCTTACCTCAACCTTAAGGAAAAACATTCTATCTTTATTGTGATGTCAGTTGTGACATCTAGATTAATACTACAAGAGCTCATATAATATCCCTGTTTTATAAGATTTGGGGGAGAAAAAGGAAATAATATGGGTGAAAATATTTTGTAAGTTATTCTACTTTAGTTATTGACAGTAATTAAATTCCAAAAGTCAAAAGAACCAAAACAAAAAAGAAAATTATAGCACAGTGAAAATGTTTGCTGTCCCACTCCTACCAGAGGGCAATGATGCCAAAAAAAATAGAAAAGAAAAGAAAATGTTTCCTGAAAGGACATACCAATAAAATACAACATGTGCGGAGAATGTAGTCATCATTTTTAGTCAATAAATGAATGAATATCTTCCCTTCATTCAGTGATTTTAGACATTAACACTCCAGTCTAAATTAAACATTTTTATATAGAGAACGTTTTAATGTATCAGATTGCTATAATTTTGAAGTAATCTTTCAACAATCCTCACTAATGTTTAATAATTAGTTTTGAGGCAAGCACAGAGAGTATTTGGGGTAATCAGCATGGCTTCTCATTATTCAAAAACTGATGAAGATTAGTGTCTGAGTCAGGAAAACAATGTTCACTTAGTCCCAAAATCAATATCAAAGCTAAGTATTAAAAAGGTTACCGTAAAGCCAATGCCGATTCATAGACACTCTCCATGCGCCTGGGTATAATAGAACTCTATATGATTTCAATGGTATATTTTTCTGAAGTAGATCATGTAGGGTAGACTTGAACATTTTAGTTAGCTGCTGAACATTTAGCAGTTATTCTGAATCAACGTTAGTGTGAGAGATGAATTATCCACCATGGGGTTTTTAATGTCAAACTCCTTGAACATATATGAACAAGCCATTCTTCGAAGATACCTGTGGGTGGATCCAAACCCACATTTCCATCTGTAGCTGGTAGCTAGACAGAGGCAGGCAAAGGGAGAGGGTGATGCTGGCAAGGATGTGGCAGAAATCCTAACACAGGAAGGTGGAGGCATATGGTCCAGATGAGAAAGGCCATTGAACAAGGTCAAAATAGTCTCCAAGGGTTCACAGATGGAATGCTAGTTAAATAATGCCTGGAAAAAGGGAAACTCCTCCTGTTTCACCATTGCTGATGGATCAGTACATCTCAGTTATAGGTGGGACAACAGCAGCTGGCCCAGAACGCTGAATAGGACATGGACTTTTTCAGATAGCTCTTATAAGATTTGTCCAGGGTCTTCTGACTAAGGCAGGCAGGGAGCAACATATAGGGCATGACTCATGATGATATGACCCCTTGTACTGTCCCAGGATGGTGATCTCCATCAAGGACACACCAAGGCATGCATCTAAGAGACTGTCCCACTCTGAACTGACTGGAGATGAATGGAGGTAATCCAGTTGCCAAGGCACTCTGCCTGTGTATAAGACTATCTATATCATTGGTTAATGGTCAGAAAGAATTCAGTGGAATTGAATGTGGGGACTTGGGAAATAGTTGTTGGGTTCGCACTGCCAGCCATAGCCTTTTGAACAAGGAGTGCCCAGGATTTAAGCTCCAATACATGTCGCATGGACGAGACCAGAATTAGTGAAAAGACGCGGTGTAGAAAGATCGGATGTTCAGACCAGCCCACAGTGACTGAATAGACTGTTGGATTATAGACCTAGCGATAAGGGCAGCTCAACTCTGGGATCCAAGGGCAGAGGGACACCAAAGAAGATCAGTCAACAGCAGACCTACCGGAAATCCATCCAATGATGGGAGGCCCATCATTAACAAAAGATAAGGTCCAGTTCTAAATTCTACCAGGCCTTAGATTAACTGAGAGGCCTGTGGAGCCATTTCCCAAAATAATCCCTTCAATAAGCTTACTCCTTTGTTTAATTATTCCTGTGACTCTGGTCTAAATGTTTTCCCATATCTGATGTTTTTCTTTGGAGTGGGACAATAACCAAGGAGTGAAAAGACACAAAACCTTAAACTGCCTTCTAGCATCCGAAGATAAGTACTGGGTTGTTCCATTTAGGAATTTCTAAGTTACAAGTGTTTCATAACATGTGTATAAAAGTGAAATTAAACATTATGGAATTTTTTCACAAAATTTTTGAAGCTTCCTGTAGCATTCTTTTCTAATCAGTGCTTTTTCTAAGGGTACATTTTATCTCTTCAGAGATATATTCAGACATATTTATACATAGGAATTTGATTTAGTATTTTCTGTTTTCTTCCTGCCCTGGTGAAAACTGATTTTCAAATTTATGCATTTTTCCTCTTTTTAAATGGTAAAGAAGAAAATGATCTTAGGTTCTTGGGAAAAAATTCCTTTGATGTTCAAATTTTCATTTGTGATTCAGAAACCTCCCTGCCCCCTAGACTAATTCACATTCAAAAGGAAACTTGTTTGATAAGGCTTTTGTGTGTGTTGGAATTGGAAGAACTCTTTTTTTGATAATGAGAAATACAGGTATAAAGGCACTATAATTAGTTAATCCAATGCTATGCCATCCAAGTGGAGTTCAGTTTTAATTTTCAATCTTCATACAGTCATGTGTTCATGCCTTTATAAAATTATTCCTCTTTTAGTTAAATGTACTGCCTTGATAACTCTTTCTATGTGATTGCTTGCATTAATCCAGTCATGGCTGAGATTATTAACAGGAAAACATACTAATTACCAGTTGTAACTCAAAATACCGTATTTGTCAGACCATAAGATGCACTTTTTCCCCCAAAAAGTAGGGGAAAAACAAGATTGCCTCTTATGGTCCAAAGGTGTGGTACCCCATAACATTTGTTTATGTTCCCATGTGCCCACTTACTGTCTGCTGCTGTTTGCATGCTGTGGATTGCTGTGTGTTCAGGGGAAGTCCCACCTCCTGGAGTCTCAATGTCAGTCAGGTCACATGAACAGCACAGGGCACGCCTCCCCTCATTTGTTAATGTAAGAACACTTATGAGTTTACACTGTTAAATGTTACTGCATTCTGCTTTAATTTAATAAGTATTTTAGACTATTGGCACTATTTGGTTCAGAATATTTTTTTTCTGGTTTTCCTTCTCTAAAAACTGGGTGCATCTTATGGTCTGAAAAATATGGTAGATGCAAAAAAAAGACAAAAAGGGGAAAGCTTCTGAAGTACAATGACGAAGTTTATAAGGCGTGGGATAAGGGGAGATAGGGCCACGATGGCTCAATGATGGCAAGTACATTTGGGGCCCTTGCTTAGCTGAGCATGGTCTTTCTGGATATCTCTAAATCCCTCTGAGAATCCTGGTGGAGCTCCAAGAGCAAGCCCTAGAAACCAATGATAGATAGCATTAAGCATTAGCCACACAAAAAAAATGCACACACAAGAAAAGCAAGACACTTTTTTTAATTTGCACGTTTTGATTTTTTGTTGTGAGTTAAAGCATACATATTCAAGAATTTGGCAGCATTCACCCCACACCTTCCTGTGTTTACTATTTTCATTAGTCTTTCTTCCCTCTCTAATCCCTGTTTCTGAAGTTTATGTCTAGGAAACCGCTACATTTTGATTTTGTTGATTGCTTAAGGTGTGCATACCTTTCTCGGGTATTATTGTGCACCTGTGTGAGGCAGGGAACCTCAAAATGCAGCCCACAGGCCACAAGCGGCCTGCTGAGGACATTTATTGAGCCCACTAGGTGTTTTTGCCTTCGCTGCTGTCCTGCTTAGAAGCCAACTCATCCAGGGCCTGCAGTGAATTTGTTCATAGTTGTTTGTGTTTTTAACTATAGTCCAACCCTCCAATGGTCTGAGGGAAAATGAACTGGCCCCCTAAAAAGTTTGAGGACCCTTGGGCTAGAGAAACAAATCCATAGAAACTCATATGTGTATAAGAGAGTTTTATATAAAGAATTATTGTATATTAAGAAAGCATCCCAACCCAGTCCAGCCCAAACCCATAAGCCATATGTCTGACACCAATCCATAAAGTCTTCTTCAGACTCATGAAACACATGCAATGATGCCAAATGAAGAGTGGTCCCAGGCCAGTGGGTAGAAAATCTTTGGATTCAGTGACACTGTAAGCATCTCAGTGCTGGCAGGAGTCTCTAATTGGCATCTTATACTCCAGGAGTCTGGTTGTATCAGGGTAGGTCTATGTGGCTTCTCTTAACACCATGTGTCTTATCAGCAGAAAATCTTTCAAGGGAGTGAGCAGAGAGTCTCTCCTGCCTCCAAGTAAGGAAAACCAGAATTCTCAAGAAAAAGCCACAGAGGCCTCATTGGGTATGATCCAATTGGCAGAATAGACTCCACCCCTTCACTTTTAATCCTCTCAAGTACCAAATTGACACTACATTATGTAACACACAGCACCCTACAGTTCAATCTATAGTTTGGATGAAAGTTGAGCAGTGGAATAGGAGAGTTCAGTTTCTGGGGTTACACCTGTCTCCACCAGACATGGTACTTTTACTATTTTGAGTTTTGTTCCACGTTTTTCCCCATCAAATGTAGAACTCTCTATAGTGATCCCTTTCAGAGCAGTCAACAGTGGTTGTCAGGCACCTTGTAGTTCTTGTGTGAGGGTGGTGACGTCTAAGGTACATGTGGACTTTGTTGCTTCCCTGCTGGATAGCCACTTATTTATCTTCAAGCCTTTAAGACCCCAGACACTATATATTTTGATAGCTGGGCACCATTCAGTTTCTTCACCACATTTGCTTATGCACCCATTTTGTCTTCAGCAATTGTGAAGGTGAAGCATCACAGAGAAGGTGAGCATCACAGAATGACAGGTTATTAGAACCAAAGTGTTCTTGTGTTAAGGGAGTACTTGTGTAGAGACACAATGTCTGTCTGCTACCTTAATACTTTACATTTAAATATATATAGACCCATATTCCTATTATCATATATTTACATATGTACATGCCTATATTTATACCTCTGTTTTTCTTTTGCCTCCTAGTTCTTTCCTCTATTTCCTTATTTTATCTCTTTTAGTATCTAATATAAATAGTACTGCTTTCTTTATTTCCTTTTAAATGTACTCTGATTGATTTTTGAATATTGCTCTTACTGAATGTGTTAATTAGTTCTAGTAGGCTTTTTGAAAGCAGGACACTGTGTTTAAGGAATGCACAAGAGCCCTGGGGACAATTGGTATGTAACTGCAACTGGAAATAATGGCCTCCAAAATTCTCCAAGATGTGAACCAAAGTATAAGTAAAAGGCAATATTCATTCAGAATGAATACATTTCCTGAAAGATGGAAAACATGGGAAATTAAAAAGAGGACCTGGAAAACCTGACTAATAAGCCCTCAAGAGGCTGTGCTTGCACAGTTTGGGGATAGAGACCACATTGGTCACGAGAACTGAGGTGGCGCTGGCAGTTAATAACAGAGCAGACACATCACATTAGAACTGTGTAGACTACTATTTCCCAATTCAATATGTATTGAGTGGGATTTAGTCTATTTTCTATAGAAATAAAGTCTCAAATTGCTTCCAGTATTGACAAAACAAGCATTTGAAAGAACTGGCAGTAGTATCAGTTTTTTAATGTCACTGAATTGGAATCTTTTTCAGAAGAGATTTCAAATTAAGGCATAGTCTGATAATAATGTTTTCTATTGTCTGCAGGTATTCCCACTAAAGCTCTTTCCATATTTCTAAAGGGGCCAGTATTCTTGGAAATGATGGAGATGTAAAGATAGACATCTGATATGCTAGTATAATTAGGAGAGCTTGCAGGAGGTTTAAACATGGTCCCAACAAATGCAGATTAACAGATTGGGATCACCCCAGCAGACAATTTGTAGTCAAGTGTCACAGGGCTCTATTTTATTTAAACCCCAAGAATCTAGAATGAACTGAAGATATACAAATAGTAACCCTGAGAGGAGTGATAAAGAAAAGCCCAAGGCCGAGCCCTGGTAGAGTAGTGGTTTTGTGTGGGACTGCGGCCCACTGGGATGGAGATTCAATTCCAGCAGCGGCTCCACAGGAGCAAAGGATGGGCCTCCTACTCCCACCACCAGAGGGCAGTGATGCCCCCCCAAAAAAGAAAGAAAAGCCCAAAAAGAAATGTCCAAATAGATTGTTCTAATTGTATATGTTGTTGTTGTTAGGTGCAGCTGACTTGATTCTTGGTGATTCTATGTGACAAAGGAAAGTTACTCCTTGTGCTAGTTTGAGTAGACTAGAGAAACAAATTTATAAACATGCATATGTATAAAAGAGAGTTTTATACAAAGGGTAATTGTACATTAAGAAAGCATCTGAACCCAGCCTACTCCAAAGTCATAAGTCAAATATTAGTCAATATGTTGGATAGCAATCTATAAAGTCCTCTTCAGACTCACAAAACACATGCAATGAGGCCAAATGCAGAAACCACAAGCCAGTGGGTAGAAAATCTTTGGATCCAGTGGTGTTGTGAGCATCTCAGCCTTGGCAGGAATCTCCATGTGGCTTCTCTAGGTCCAAGTTTCTTGCAGCATCGAGGTAGGTCCATGTTGCTTCTCCTCAGGGATGTCTTCCAGGAAGTCATTCTTGTCAGTCAAGTCTCTCAGGCAGTGAGTATTGTCAGGAGAAAGTCTCCCAAGAAGTGAAGCAAGAGAGATAGAGTATTCTGCCTCCAAGAAGGAATTACCACATTTTCCAGAATTCTCTGGAGAATGCCAGGCCCACACAAAGGACTCATTGGCTTTCTCCAGAGTGACAGGCTAGACTCCACCTCTACACGCTTAATCCTCAAATTGACAACAGATTAGGTGACTGCCACAGCCCATCGATTCTCTAGGCTGTAAAAATGCATGGGAACTGAGTGCCAGGTCTTTCTTCCACTGAGCTGCTGGTGAGTTTTGCTTAACTTTTGCACCACCAGGGCTCCTTAATTGTGTGTTGTGTTTTTAGGGGCTCTCGAGTTGGTTCTGACTTACAGACATTGTGTACAACAGAAGGAAACATTGTCTGATCGTGTGCCATCCTCATAATCATTGTTATGCTAATGTCAACCGTTACTGGCCCTGTCTCAATCCATTTCTATACCAGTCTTCTTTTTCACTGACCCCCTCATTGTACATAATGAAACTTAAAATTCAAAAAAAGCACAAAACCCTTCCCATAAATTTGAAAAGCCAGAGGATGACCATAAGGAATGAGTAAAGAAAGGAATGGATTTCCCAGTAGGGTATGGGGAAAAGACACTATGATTTTGGCATGAGTACGCTAGAATTCTGACTTCATATACCATTTCCCTGACCTCAGCAGAAGGCAGAACGTCTGTCTGGATTCACAAGTTCTTCCATGACCAGGCAGTTTCCAGCTCCAAAACCTTAACCTAAACTTCTCCCACCTCACTCTCTGGTCAATCATACAAGAATGCTTTCCATCATTAGGCATGCCACACCTTTCTCACATCTAGGGCTTTGCCTAGGCTGTTCCTTCCCCAAGAATGTTCTCCACATCCCACTAACTGTTTCTGCTTCACCAAATGAGTCCCTATACAACCCTTCAATGTCAGCTCCACATTGCTTCCTCACGGGGGCTTCCACCAACTACTGAATTGGATTCCAGCTCCAGAACTCATAACCGTCCACACCTTCCTTTTCTAACATCCATGCCTAGTAGTACTCTGACACTGTGGATCTTCTCCCTCATCAGACTGCCGGGAGGGGTTATTTCTGTCTGGTCCACCTCCCTACTCCCATGCCTGGGACAGCACAGCATTCAGCTACTAGTTAATAGAGATGGATTTTGATTATCAGTGTGATGTAACTGCCAATAAGATCACGGTGGTCTGTGTACTAAAAAGAGATATTTTCTCTATCAAAGGAGTTGGCAAGCTTGGTCTTCTTGTGCCGGCAAGATCACAAACCAGGATCCATGCTGGATTACACACTCAGGCATGGCTAGGTGAGGAAGAGGTAGAAGTTAAAGGAACTGAGCACATTTCACTTGGAGAGAAGGCTTAGCAATGATGGCAGTTGGTTGCAGGTGTGAGAAGGACTTCTGTATTCTACTGACAGAAGCAAAGGTTTGTGGCAGCAGAACCAACAACCTCACTATGTTCCCTTTGACTGAAAGTTCTCAATCTTATTTTCCACAGCAAAGTTGTCCAGTGGTTGGCAGAGATTGTAGACTGGACTGTGTTTCTTAAAAAGATATGTTGAAGTCCTAGGGCATTTATCTGTAAATGTCCCCTTGTTGGGGATCTTTTTAACAAAGATATTTAAGCTCATGCTAGAGTAGGATGGGTCCTAATTTTATATGATTAGTGTCATATAATAGAGCAGACATAAAGTCAAATTCACAGAGAGGGGGAAGACACTCTATGGAGATGTATCTCCCAGCAGCAAGGGTTGCTTAAAGCCACCACAAGACACCAGAGAGGCTCTCACTGAAAGAGGCTCTCTGTTTCTATTTCAAAGTCCTCTGAAGGGGCCAACAGAGAGAATGCCCTGATTTGAACTTTCAGCCTTCAGAACTGAGAGACTCTAAATCTAGACACTTTAAAGCTGCTAGCTTGGTGATGTGCTGTTACCGCAGCCCTTCATCAATTGGAGGATGCGACACTTTTCATCCTTCTAGCCAGGAGGGTCTGGTCCCCATCTCTCTGGAACCAATCCCCCCCCACACACACCGAGCTTTGGCAGTCTCTGAGTCCTCTGCCTGGTGAGCATATCTGTAAAGCCAAATAGGGCAGATCTACTAAAACTTTCTACTCAAAACTCTCCTCAACACAGAGAAAATGTTCTTAATATAGCCCATTAGTCTTTAGTGAGTACACCATGAAGAAAATGAGCAAATGATCACCTGGCATCCAAATCTCTAG
>PVJH01002432.1:0-99121 GCA_004026705.1 Nesogale talazaci | reverse complement strand
AGCATAAAAGATGAAAGGACTAGAAATCACAGTTAATTTCAGAACCAAATTCCCTGTCAGAGATCCAGCATTTTCCTCTAACCTCCCTTTAAACTCTGGCATATGGCTGGTCCTTTTCGGATTAGCTCTTTCTTGCATTCTGTATGCCCAGGCACCTCCTTAAAAGCCCCCACATCTCACCCGCAAGATTTCTTTCTCTCTTCGCTCTCACTGAAGTGTTAAAAGGGTACCTTCTCCTCCAAGATCCATTTCTCTCCTCCGCGTGCCCCTCCGAGGCCTCTCCTCCCCATTTGGAACAGCCCCTAATCCACACCTCCATTCGATTTTCCTTACCCAGCTTGGAACTCTCTCATTCTAATTACCTTTTCCGTTTTCTGATATCCCTCCCTTGAGATGTCTCAATTAGTGTACTTTTTCATACCGCCTGTCACCTCTGAGCTGCAAGGTGGGTCTCCCTCCGACTGAAACCACGCAGAAAATAAATGAGGAGCCGTTCTGGGCGGCCGGGCCGAAGGTGGGGTTACTTTACAAACTCGTGCACCTTTAATTGATGATAAATGTACAGGAAAGTAGCCTTATTAATACAGAAGGCCTGATTCAGTTGGCATGCAGTGTCCTTTCATTACTCAAAGATACAGAAAAGGCAAGCCAGGCTAGTCCTGGGTGAGGAACTTCCTTTCGGGGAGAAGGAGAGCGAAGCTAATTAACATAGTTCTGGTCAAAGTCGGAAATTAACTCGCCTTTTTAAGACCACAGCTAAAAATGTCATTTGTCTTCTCTGTAATTACACTTATGGGTAATTATATCCACAGAATACAGCAAACTAAATGACTGTAGTCCTTTCTCCCTCTATCACACAACTCTTTTCATTCTAATCTAGCCTGAAGACTAAACAAAAATAAAGGTGGCTGCCACCATATCTTTCTTTCATTAATGAGTGCTTTGTTGTCTTAAGGCCTCTCAAGAAAGCTGCAGTGCGTGATGTTGATTCCTTTGCTCCCTGGGGAATCCCAGGCTGTTATCTGAACCTTTCAAATTTAGAAACACACAGAGGGCAGTTGTACTTTCAAAGCATTTCCCAGTCACTGGTATCCGGTGTGTCACAGGATGCTTAACAGACAAGGACTAGGGGATCACGCTCCGTTGTCTTCTGAATTGTGGAGTGAAGTTCAGGTGCTGCAGCCACATCATAGCTGATTGAAACCAGTGCCATCCTTTCCCTTGACGCTCTTCTATGGCAGTCACCTTTAGAAGGACACCGAGGTCTGTACAGAAGACTGGTGTTTAGTCCCTTCCACTGGAAAGATGCAAGTGTACCCTGGACCCAAGACACTAGCACAGGGCTCATTAGCAGTGACCTCTCTGGGTGCCAGTCATCAGCAGTGACCTCTCTGGGTGCCAGTCATCCACAGGCCCGCACCAGGGCAGAAGACGGGAGAGCCCTTTCAGAATTCCTCAGTTCCCAGGAGTGCTGGCAGGAGCTTTAACAGGTACCATAAATTAGTTCCTGAAGAATCTAAAAGGTACTCACTGAAAAACCTCCAGTGGAGAAGTCTCTGGAGAGTTTAGGGCTGGGGCAACAGCAACATTTAGGGTGCCTGTGTAAATACATTTCCTGCCACTGATTTGATTTCTCTTGTCTCCCCACCGGTTCCACACTGTCCTGATTTCTTCTCCCGGCCAGTCCCCTGAATCCCACCTGACTCTCTCTTTTAACCTCTCTCATCCTTTGTGGACCCTGCCAATTGATAGAGAAGTCCGAGGTGATGGAAGGACTAATGGAGACTTGGTCTTCATTCCCACTGAGAGTCCAGCCATGGCATTCTTTTGTTCAGTGGAAGCGAATGACTCTGACTTCATCTCACCGGTATGAGTGATTCCAATGAAGAGTTCCAGAATAAAACAATAAACATCTCCAGTCACCCATTTACTGGATAATTACTTCTGCAGCCTTCTCATGAAGCAACTTGGCAATACCTATAAAGCCATAAAAATATTGACTGTGAATCTTTCATGAGGAAATCATCTTAAATTCAGAAAAATGTTCAATACAGTGTAATAATATCACATGAAATAGCAGTGAGAAGAAAGAAAATAAACCCAAGTGTTCAAAATTGGAGAAGATTCAAATTAGGAAGTGGCACATTCATTTGATATATTGTACTGTGACTCTGAGAGAGGGTGGCTGTGGAGATTCTATTAGGTGAAAAAATCAAAATAAAAATCAGAAAAAAATCAGCATGATCATAGTAGTTACACCAAAAGTCTAATACTACCTGGATTATAAATGATAGGATCGTGGTTTATTTTCCTTCTTTCTTTCCTCTGTTTGCCTAACTCTCTGTGATGCATTTATGTTCTCTAACAGCAACAAAAATCTGTGAATATGCAATGAAAAAGGAAAAGCATAACTCTGTGAATGCAAATCTGACGAGAGAGTCAAAGGATTCTAAACCCAGTGCCTTGGTTCATGGTCTACCTTTGTACCAGGCTCGCTAGGAGCCACCTCTGCTACCCAGTCCCACCCTGAAACTCAGTCAAGCCTGGCCCAGCTAATAACCATCTCAGAATCATTGAACTCTCTGAGCCACAGTGTCTTCATAAAAAAGAAATACACCTTCCTTCTGTTGTTGGGTGCCATGGAAGTGTTCTGAAGCTTTAAGAAGCATTCTAGCTGCCCTTCTCCCAAGATAGATGTGTTTGTTCTTTTCGCAGTCCATGGTACTTTAAATATTCTTCGTCAGATCAAATGCATCAGTGGTCTTCCTTATTCAATGTCCAACTTCATAACATGAGCCAAGTGTGAGCTACATAATTAAATGTCTTTCCTTAGTCAACAAAACACAAGTAAACACCTTTCTGATCTTCTCTGCTTTCAGCGAAGATCCATCTGACACCATCAATGTTCCATGTCCTCTTCTGAATCAGGCGGGAGCCTTGGCAACTCCCTGTCAATATACTGCTGCAACTGTTGTTGGATGATCTTCAGCCAAAATTTCTTTGCATGTGATATCAATAATATTGTTCTACAAGTTGAGATGTTCCAATCAGTTGGACATGTAGCTGTTTTTCAAATTTCCTGTCATAGATCATGGAATCTTTCAACACTGCAACATTGTAACTCAAACCTTAAATTTGTCTTCAGTTCTTCCCATGTAACATATTCGTGTGTTCTTCCTTTTAGATATTCTAACTATAGGTCTTAGCACATTTCATTATAAAATTTGTCTTCCCTAGTTGTCCTTTGAAATTTACTGCTCAGCTTTCTTACCTCACCATTCCTTTCATGTGCCTTAGCTGCTTTAGCAAGTTTCGGGGTCTTTTGTGACATTCACTTTTACCCTTTCTTTCTTTACTGTGTTTTTCTGGTACGACCTTTTGCATTTTCATGTAAGATGTTATTCATGCCATACCACTACTCAAGGGGCCTTTGGCCATTAGAGCTTAATGCGTCTAATCTGTTCTTGAGATATTCCCCAATTCAGATGAAAATCCTCAAGGTTGTATTTTGACTCATATGGATTTGCTTTCTTTTTCTTCAATTTCAACCTGAACTTACAGATGAACAATAGTTAGTGTGTCCCACAGCTCTGTTTTAATGCACTATTGACATGGGGATCCGGTCATTCACCATCATGGGAGCTGTCCTCTGCTTTGTAGGAAGTCCTAAATACCCCTGGCCTGTGCCTACTAGATGTCACTAGCACTTGTGGCAGTCATGCAAATTAGAAATGAGTCTAGACATTGCCAATAGCTCATGGTGGGCAGAATTGCCTACAGTTGAGATACCACCTTGAAAGGAAAGTCATTCAAATTTCCCTAATAACCTGTTCTGGACAGTGCTGATTCCCCATATGACAAGGTCCATGCCCACCAGGAGGTCAAACTTCAGCAATCTTGTTCTTTCTGGGACATCTCAGGACAGTCCGCATCCCCATCACACTGTCTACTTGGTCAGCAACCAGGAATTGGGCTTCCAGTTCAGGATACTCCTCTGTGTCTTGGGGGGGAGATACCGCAGGGTATGCCTGCACTCATGGAAGACCCACTCTAGTAGGGGCCACAGACCAGAGCAAATGCAAAGTGTGATGAAGTGAAAAATCTTAATCTGGCTCTTCTACCCAAGTCTCTGTAACTCCCACTAAATTATTAGCTGGGACTCTGCAAATAGGGCATGTATAAAAGAGGTGAATAATCAGTTTCCATTAATCACTTCCAAGATTATAAAGATAAGCCATCTTTGAAACAGCAGAAGGAGAGAGCCCAGGACCATGGAAAGAGCACTTCTGAGATCTCTGTCTGAAGTGGTGGAAGCTGCCAAGGTCAGATGCACCAGAGATGGTGGTGTTGAGACAATGGGGCAGAACAAGAGGGGCAATGCCACAACTGTCGACCTGTGTGGCAGAGGGCAAAGGACCATGTGATTAAGAGGTCTCCACAGGGAGACTTCGCTGCTGGCTCAGGAGAGGTGTTGATATGGACCAATGGCTGTATCCTTAATGTCTAATAATCCTTTTGGTATGCTGTTGCTTTCTCAAATAAACTTCCATAATTGTGAATATTGTCTGTGAATTCTGTGCCGTCATTGCATGTGTTATCAAACCCAGCATGGATGCAGAGTGCTGAGGCAGGGGAAAGGTTGGGGTGGTGTAGGTAACAGAGGATGAAGTGTGAAGGCAAGTCTGATCCTTGCCTCTTGGTAACGGGGAAGCCAGAGGAGGTCGGATATGGTCTCCCATGCCAGTTAATGTAAACGGTAACAAAATGGCAGGTAAAGAATTCACAATACAAAGCCCACTGAAGTAGAGGAGGCCTGGTGGTGTAGTGGTTATACATTGTACCGCCATCCACATGGTCGAGGGTTCAAAACAGCCAGCAGCTCTGCAGGAGAAAGAGGGGCTTTCCGCTCCCATTAACGTGTACAGCCTCAGACACCCACAGTGAGGACACCCGCCATCAGGCTGCATTGCCTCAATGGTGACGGGGGTCTGGCTTCTGTGCAGCTGAAAGCTGTGCCACCTATATTTCAAATGCCATGAGGTCATCCACTGAAACAGATTTCAGAGGAGCTTTCAGACCAAGGGCCTTGTGGTTTGCTTCTGAGATCACAACAGAATGCGACCCATTCAGGGCATAATCCCCTGGTGGCATCATTTGCTATGTGCTGCGTTGCTAACTGCAAGGCTAGCAGTGAGAAGCCACTAGCAGCTTCAAGAGAACTGCACTGCTCTCTGCTCCTGCAAAGCTGGAAAGTCTCAGAAATTTGCAGGGGAAGCTCGACTCCATCCTGCAGGATCACTCCAAGTCAAAGGGGTAGTGAGCAGAGGGCCAGAAGACAAGGCGCCAGGGTAGAAGTGCATTCGAGTTAAGAAAATGAACATCAGTTTGTGGAAGGATGTGATTTTTTTTACTTTTTTTTGGGGGGGGGGGCATCACTGTCCTCTGGTGGGAGTGGATATGATTTATAATCCATTTTCAATCTCTCCCTAGATTCAACATCCAGTGAGTTTTTGCTGATCACTGACAAGCAATGTAAAAAGCTATCCCTGGGGCTGAGCCCCGGTGGCGTAAGTGGTTGAGTGCGGAACTGCAGCCTACAGGCTTGGCGGTTCAAATCCAGTGGCGGCTGGGTAGCGCCCATGACCACCAGAGGCAGTGATGCCCACAAAAAAGAAAAGAAAAGAAAAAGCTATCCCTGGGCTAGAAGCTGTTTGTGGTCATTTGCTGACCAGCCCAGGAAAGAGCACTCTCGGCCTCCAGGATTTGCCTGGGTGTCTTCTTGATGGAAACAGATGTACTAGCATTGCATGGTCATGAGTCATGCCCTTACCAAGATGGTCAGAAAGCCTCAGATATAATTCTGTCAACTTTTCTTCATCTGTGGTAATGTCCTCATTACTGCTTCTGCAGTCCCACCTGCTGTGGTGGTGAAAAGTTGCTTAACAGACTCCCAGGATTTTATGACAATTTTCTTTTTTCATATCCTATTTAAGTAAGACACATTACTTTGAGAAAATCTGCTGCACATGATCTCTTCTGAGTATTGAAAAGCAAGGGTTTACTTTGAGGAATAAAATGTGCCTGACCCAAGCCAAGGTGCTCTCCATTGCATCTTATGCATGAGAAAGTTGGACACTGAAAAAGGAAGACTGTAGAAGAATCAATGCATTTCAATCGTGGTGCTGGAGAAGACTATTGAAAGTACCATGGACTGCTAAAAGGACAAACCAATTTGCAGTGGAAGCAGTTAGGCCAGAGAGCTCCTTCCAAGCAAAGACAGCAAGATTTTGTGTAACAAAATTTTGATATATTGTCAAGAGTCCCAGGAGAAGGACATCATGTTTGGTAAAGTAGAACAACAACAAAATAGTGAAGGCCCTCAAGGAAACGGATTTACGCCAAGGCTGCAAGAATGGGATTGAGAATAGGAACAATGGGAAGCATGGTGCCCGACCAGGAAATGCTTTCTTCTGCTGTGTAAGGTCGCAGTGGGTCGACAGCACCTAACACCAATATTTACGTAGCCATGAGGCTGTGCGTGCTTGGAAATCGTTATGGTCTCATATTGTTGATATCCCTCTTTCCGATGATTTGTGTTTGTCTTTGTTTTATCTTTGTCCTACTTAAGACTTAATAAAAGGATCTCTATGAATTACATCTGAATTTGGGTTTTTAATACTTTTCAACAGTTTTATTAGCATATAATTTATATACCATACAATTCAATAGTCAAATTACATCAAGAAGAGCTATACCATCATAACTACAATCAGTTTCAGAAAATTTTCTTTATTCTTGTACTCATCATCATTACAGTCCCCATTTACAGATCCTGGATTTTACAGGGAAATTTAATATTTACAGGGAAATATTAAAAAACAAACAACAACAATAAAACTAACAAAAATGACAAAGCAAAATAGATAAAAACTTTAATCTAAAAGAAAGCAGAAATATTAAAAACGAGGACAAATTTAAGTGGATCATAAGGAGGATCAAATGATAGAGTGCTCATTTTTAACCTAACTGCATTTGCAACAATCCACTTTCCGATACATTCTGCATGTTAGCAAGGCTATTCACATCCTGGTTCATGGTCAGAAGGGATGACTTCACTAGGAGTTTAATCCACATGTATTTCCCCTTCACTTTTTTTTTTCTAACTGAAACAGCTTGAAATGGGTCAACAGAGAGATCAGATGATAAGATATATTACATTTTGACCTAACCGTGTCTGCCATAATTGACTCACAATGCTCTCTGTCTGATAACAAGGCTGTTCACATGCCTCAACTCTAGTGGGAGGAGAGTCACCGGAAGCTCAATCTCTGTGTGGACCATGCAATTGGATTTAGGGCTTCCATAATCATTCATAGAATTCTGCAAATTAGGTGCCTTAAGCTCTGATATATTTCCCTCCTTTCGATTTGGATTATATTCTTTATAAACCTTGGACCACATAGGTTGGTGGACTTAGTTGGGGTCTTTTATCATCTATAACCAGAGGCACTTGTAATATGCAGTAGTATAACAATGAACTCCTGAGGAACGAGAAGTGTTTTGTTATGTGGCAAGTAGGTCACTGTGAGTCAGTGCTGATTCAAGAATGACCGCTAGCAACCACAACAAAGCCAGGGTGCCTTCAAGGGAGAGGCCGTTCCCAGGGAAGGACACTGAGAGAGGGCAGCAGCTGAGATATGGACACCTCAGATGGTCCCACAGTCAGATCATGACTGAGGGCTTCCCCAACTCACAGTCAGGAAGGTTCTTTGAGAAAGGTTCATTCTTAGAAATAGTCAATCTTGTTCCATACCCACCCTGCAACAGTCTAGTGGCACCAAGCTTTCAGGGCATCTTAGGGGAAAATAACTACAAGCCCCACTAGAGTACATGCACCTCTTCTGTCATCCTGCCTGGTGCATTAAATACAATGGCTATTCAAAGCAAAGTTAGCTGCGTAAGGACAAAAAGTGAGAAAATGTGTTAATGGTAGGATTTCCTTTGAGCAGCAGGCTTATCAGTGAATTGTGCAGTCATTATTCTTTTCTTTGTTGTTAAAAAGTCTACAAGGAATATTACTTCTTATAATTACAAAGTCTCCAACATTTTTTTAATGAGTGGGGGTGTGACACAGTGCCTGATTTAATCCTGATTGATAACCAAGGCTTATTGTGCAATGGAGGAGGCTGCCACAGGAGGAAGGTGATTTATGACAGAGTTCTCTAATGTTTAAACATACAACCAAGACGTGGAATTTTTAAATCCTGAATGGTTGGGCCTAACCCAGCAGAGCAGTTCAAATTCAAATGTCTGTGAAGACAGGCTGCACTTTAAAATGCTTTTAATTTTAAAGACTTGGGTAACTTCTTGGGAAACTCTTATAATTTATGGTGTAAATCATTCTAAAATTGAAAACCATTGCCTTGAGAGCCCACAGAGCTGCTGAAGCCATCACAAAAGATAAGGAAGGGCCTCCACAGCCTCTTTGACCTGAGCAAATTTTTTGGGTTTTTCTTAGAAATAATTTAGCTCCCCACACGCAATCGCCATTGCACTCAAATAACAAGCTTCCCCTCACTTGGAGGGCACATCCTGTTTCACAGTTTAGATCCATGGGTTAAAATGTGTTCTCTGAAACCTGAGCAATACATGGAAGAGACATGCTCCTTGCCTTCTGACTTATCTGGCAGTTGCTTTGTGCCAGACTGGGTTATGCGGCCTGGGGCTGGGCAATGAGTATTTGGGTGAGGCCAACAGTCAGAACCCCCACAGAGTTGTGCTGAACTCTCAGACTGGGCATATCCAGGTTCTCAAACTCTTACCCTCCCAAGCAGAAGCCTTCCATAGAAAAACATCTATGGCCTATCCATTTCCTAATGGGTGCTGTTCAGTGCCAACCAGTGGCACATAACATGTGCCAGAGCACAGCTGCCCAGGGCTATCTTCGTGAAAGCAGAGCCACTGGGTGGGCTCCAACAGCCAATCCTTGAGTTAGCAGTCCAACACCTGCCTTTGCACCACTGGGGCTCCCACTGGTACTTTCCCATCATAAAGAATCCACTCCTGGGGTTCCAAAATCCAGGCCATTATTTGTAAGTAAGTCTTATGGAAGAAGAAAATAAGGATAAAGGCCAGATCACAACAAAAAATGAAGGATGACTACATTATTGCATAATACCAACTCACATCATTATCATTACATAACTGGGAAACCACTAAATATCAGCGGCCAGCCAAGTTGACACATAACCCTATCAATCACAATAAGTATTACCTAGCACCTCAACATTCTTTACTGAGGGTTATGTATCATTAATGTATGAAAAGTTAGATAGATTCTTTTATGACTGTCATAAAATATCTGGTAAACAGCTAGCCCTGTGGTTCTCATCCTGTGGAGACCAAACGACGCTTTCACAGGAAAGGGTCTTAGGAACCGAGAAACCGCTCCTTAATCTGTCTCCAGGTGGGTCAGCCCACATGCAGATACTCCCACATATGCCCACCCAGTCAGCGTGAAAACTGTTACCCATTTATTTTCTTTGGTTTTTTGGGTTTTTTTTGGGGGGGGGGCATCATTGCCCTCTGGTGGTGGTAGTAGAAGGCCCAGCCTTTGCTCCTGTGGAGCTGGAATTGAATCTCCATCCCAGTGGGCCGCAGTCCCGCACACAACCACTACGCCACCGGGCTCAGCCCCTTACCCATTTATTTGTAATTTAAAAAATTAGTTCACAATATATGATTGCTTATTGTTTTGGTGACTAATCACTCAGATTTAATGATGCTCAATTTGTAACAATGAAAATACATCCTGCACATCAGATATTTACATGACAATTCATACATAACAGTAGCAAAATTATAGTTATGAAGTAGCAAAAATATAATATTATGGGGGAGTCATCACAACATGAGGAACTGTATGAAAGGATCGAGGCCTTAGGTAGCTTGCGAATCACTGAGGTAGTCGGTTGGAGTCTTGGTGGAGTAGAGGGTTACACATGTGGTTGCTAATCAGAAGATCAGGAGTTTGAATGCAAGAGAGAGAGGCGAGCCTTTCCACTCGCATGAAGATTCACTTATGAGAACCAAAATCTATCATCTCAAAGGCCTGAATGCTAGACATCACACCAGAGTCTCAGCTGTGCTGACTCCCTGATGGCACCGAGGTGCCAAGTGTCCACTGCACTTCGGCTTGCTCCCAGGTATCTCTGACGCCCTATACCTCACAGCTCTCTCTCTCCTACAATCTCTGCCTCTTGGAGCACAGACCTATACCTTCTCTAAGTTTCCCTCGGTCTCTTCTCTTTTATAAGGACACCACTCTCAAGGGATTGGTATGCACCCTAATCCAGAATGGCCTTCTGTTGGCGGACAACAGCTTCAAAGACCCACTTTCCAAACAGGTACAGATGTTAGGGCCTGGATTTATCAGCCTCTTCCCAGACCTCACTGTCCGCGGCGGCTGCTCCGCTCTGCCTCCCCAAGTGGACACCTGTGTGTCCCTTGGAACTATAAGAATGTGGAGGTTCAGAAACACTGTTCTTGAAGTCCTGTGTGGCATCCTAGGTTCCAGTCCATGTGGGGCTGTTAAGAACATAATTATTTTTAAAAGTGTTAGCCTGACGCATTTCAGAGGAAAAGTGCAGTACCAATTATGGCGAGCTTTGCTATTGCTGCTGGCATGAGAGAGAAAAATCAATCCCTTTTATTACTGTTTCCTATTTACCTTCGTTTTCTCCTGCCCCCCCCCCTTTTTTTTTTGGTTAATGGACAGAAAGCAAGAAACTAAAATGGACCCATGTTTTAAAGTTTCTCAGTTATGATTTCAATTTCTGGCCATGCATGCATTGCTTTTGTGATGAGTAGGAAGACAGGCTGGCTTGATGCTGAGTTCATGTCTAGTTTGTGTGACACAGCGAGCGAGGGCACTTGGTTGCTAATGAAAGGCTGGAGATCTAAGTCTGCGCAGAGACACCTAGAAAGAAAGGCCTGGCATAGGCTTCTGAAGAATCAGTCACTGAAAATCCTACAGGATGCAGCTCTCTGACACCGGGACCAGCAGATGTCAGCGTCAATTCGGTGAGAAACGGTACAGGAATCTAGATGTGTTTACAATTTTCTAAGGTTGTTTCTTTCCCCAAAAGAGTCTTTCCTGGGAACTTGCTCACTGTTACTCAACATCTGAGGAAAATGAAATCACTTTGCAAGTGTCCCTCTGTGTCTTGCCTAGAACCTCTTATTCACCGTTCCTGGGCCCAGTTCTGCCTTACACGCTGTGAGTGGTTCCCCAGTCAGTGATTCTGCTAAACTGGGAGATCGTGGAGAAAGCAGCCGCCTACTCGTTTCTTGATTCTCAACACTGCCAAAAAGGCAATGAGCAAAGAGAAAAGCAGAGAGCACTTAGATTCTTATTTGATATTTACAAAGGAGTGAAAGCCATCTGGCTAAACTAGCCACAACAGCAAATACATTATTTTACCTTCCATGATCCGGATTGCTGGGAAATGTGATCCTCTTCATGTGGTTTATTAGTAATTTGCATTTATTTTGTCAATTGCTTCCTCATAGCTTTGTTCCCCTTTGAGGTTGGGCATTTGTCTCTATCTTGTTTACGTGTGCGTACTTCTCATGTAACACCTACAATAGATTGCATTATGCTAAAATTTTAAAAATTCAACACCCAAACTCCCTTTTATAGCAAGAAGAAATAAGGCAAGATGATAGACACCAAACAAAGTAGGGTGAAGTGCTGCCCTAAGAGAATGACTCTAAACATTTCTCACGTTCTTGGGTTTGCTGCAGCTAAAGTTCCTCTGCCTCCATGAGACCTTCTGAACCACCCCCACCCTCAACCCCCACTAACCTGACGGGGCAATTATGCATGCCAGACCTGGGTTCAGCTTGGCTTAGGGTGGCCACAGGAAGCTGTGGGAAAGGACTAGTGCTGACCCCAAAGGTCTCTCCACACTCTTAAAAGTCACCAGGTAAGGTGGAATCAGATGTTATACCTATTGCTCTCTTCAATTGTAGCCAAAGACAACTTTCTGTGCCTTGGCTTCCTCATCTGTGAAATGGGGTAATGACTTTTCAATATTTTTTCCAAGAACTGGCATATCAATTTCCAAGGGGTGCTCTAGCAAATTATCATAAAGTGGTGGCTTCTAACAATGTACATTTAGTCTTCCCACATCCTGGATATTAGAAGTCCAAAATCAGGTTGTTTGCCAGAGTGTGCCTTCTGAAACCTCTAAGGAGGAGATTCTTCCTTGCTCCTTCCAGTGTCTGAGACCCCAGGAGTTCCTGGGATTATAAACCCATCACCCCAAACTGCCTCCACTTCACATGGCTATCTTGTCTTTGTCTTATATCCAAATGCCACTCACCTTACAAGTACCCCATTGGGCTAGGGGCCACCATAATTCAGTATGACCTTAGTCCCCACTAATTATCCATACAAAGACCCTATCTCCCAATAACCTCATATTCCCAGGTTTTGGGTAGACATGAATTTGAGTCCATAGGGGAAAACACTGGTGAGCCCATGACAGTTGGGTACATTGTCCCTCTTGCCTGGTGTAAGTCTCCATATCGAACTCAGGAGGAGGCACCTGGGGGCCACTGTAAAACTGCATCAGAGAATACGCAGTGGACAAGAGGGAAAAGTCATCAGGTACAGGAAAGTGTGAGTGGCCCTGTCTCCATAAGGAAAGTTACCAGGGGATAAGTGTTCCATGAGTGACCCTCTCAGTCACAAGGATGATAGAGAAGTGAGAAATAAGGACAGGGAACACTGAGGGAACACAGGCCACCATGCCTAAGGGCTCACTAGAATGTGTTCTGAGGGACTTGTGTACATTGTGTCACATATCTAATGTAGAGTTGTAATTATAGCTACAGATTTGAAACTGGTCCATTCATTTCATCACATCATCATCAAAATAAGTGAACCAATTGTGAAGGAATCTGTGTGTCAAGAGTCTTAAATGGTTCACAATTTTTGCCCAGTGATTTTACTTCTCTACTACCTCACTAAGGAGGCCTGACAGAGTTGTGGGTTGCATTCAGCATAGAGTCAGTATTTGAACCCACAAGGCACTCTGAGAAAGGCGAGGTTTTCTGTTTCTCTAAAGATTAAAACATCAGCAGCTCACAAGGGCAGTTCTGTGTCCTACAGGGTGGCTCTGAGGCAGCATCAACTCGATGGCAGTGACTGTGGTTTGGGTTTACTACTCACCTCTCAGTTTCTCAAACTGTGGTAGCTTGGTTGTTGCTGTGATGCTGGAAGCCATGCCATCAGTGTCTCAAATACGCAAGTAGACAGATTTCAGTGAAACTTCCCAGACCAGGACAGACTAGGAAGAAAGGCCTGGTGATCTACTTTCGAAAAAACAACCATCAAAAACTCTCTAGCACACTGGCACACATAGGGTGGTCATAAATTGGCATTGGCTCCATGGCCAGGTGAGCTTCTCTGGTTGGAAGACAATGGCTACAACAATGGACTCAAAAACGTCAATGACCCTGAAGATCGTGCAGGACACATTACATCTGGTTGTACATTAAGTCATGTAAATCAGAGTCCACCTGTTGGCCATTAACCACTTATTTCTGAATTTAGTTTGAGGAAATAATGGAGGTTCATTCAGAGATGCATGTACAAAGGTTGTGTACATCTCAGCATTCCCAGTATCAAATGTACCCATGACAACTGGAAATTGTATCAATGTTTACAAGTAAGTGACTGATTTTTGAAATCTCTTGTATGTGAAGGACTACTGTGCCATGATCAAAAGCAAACTTATAATAGTGATGCCTAAAATCACCTGATGAAAAAAGTTGTAAAGCATTATATAGAATATGATCTCAAATTTTAAGTATATGTTATATTGGCATACTTTTCAAAGGCAAAAAGGAGTATATTAACAATGACACCCCTCAGAGGCACTAGATCTTCATGGTTGAAAATTTAGATTGTAGAACCAAAATTACCCACCACCACCTGCTGTTTAGTCAAATATGATTCATGGAGAGCCTGTGCATGCATGTCTTCATAGAATGTTACTTCTCTGAGCTTTTACAACGGTCACTTTTCAGGAGTAAATTGCCAGGTCTTTCTTCTGAGGTGCCTCTCAGTGAGTTTGATCAATCAACCTTTGGTTAACAGCCATGTGCACCACACAAGGACTCTAGAGTCAAAGTGCTTGTACTGAGTTCTGAGCCAACCACGTCAAAGTGTGCAGCACGGGAGAAGTTATTCACACTCCTTGGCCTCAGTTCCTTGTCTACAGTTGTTGACTATTACTTGTCCAACTTCATAAGGAGCTTGATGAATGTAGTAATAGAATATGAGTCTACGTAGCACATGGCGCCTGACCAGCACACTTGCAATGTGGTTCCCATTGGTAGGTGCCTTCTAGTTGGTTCCAACTCATTGCAACTCCATGTACCACCCTGCCTGGACCTCTGCCTTCCTCACAAAGGTTGCTTTGCTTGAGTCCGTTGTTGCCTCCATTGTCAGTCCATTCATCTCCGGATAGCAAATGCCATCTATGATTAATGATTATTGGTGGAGCAATGACTGGCCATTTAAATGTTCTGTTTGAGTCTTCTTTATGTCTTCTACCTAAAACGGTGCAAGTTCTATAATCATGGAAACAAAATACTTTGTTCCGTCACTTCAGTCAATGAGATGAATTCAATGAAGAGATTAGTTAGAACTACTTTGCAATAATCGACACCAACATCTGTTCTATCTTGAATTAAATCAAATCAAATACAGTCAACTCTCGATTCTACACAGGCATGTTCATTTATCTGTGGTTAATCTCGCTTTCCTGTTTTTACTGGCCTCATTAAGCACTGGATATAACATCATATGTTGCAGCTCTATCTAGCGTCTGTTTACTCTCTCTGCCACAGCCAACAGCTCAGCAAGAGCCTTGTAAACCAATTCTCTTAATGATCTATCCAGCCAGGGAAGGTGTGAACCAACAGCACAGGCAACTTAGGGGAGGAGCCGTGCAGGCAGGCCCAGTTCATTACCAAGATTCAGACGAAAGTAAGACTGTGAAGGGGGCCAACTGGAGCTCCTTGGAGGCACCCTGGTCCTGGAAATGTCAGAGCCACTTAGGGTCTCTGCCCATCTGAACATGCATGCCCAAACCCAAACCAAACTCACTGCCATCAAATCAATGCTGATGCACAGTAACCCTGGTGGGCTTCCAAGACTGTAACTGGTTGCTGAAGTGCTAAGTCCAGTCTTCTTCCCACGGAGCTGCTGGTGGTTTGAACTGGAAACCATTGGGATCATAGCCCTACAGCTAACCTTTGCACCACCTTATACAGTCCTTGTACAGTAACTGCAAGAAGGATCTTTACCTTAGGGCCACTGTAACAGAAACACCATAGATGGGTGGCTTTAAAGAACAGGATTCACACACACACACACACACACACACACACACAGTTCACAGGGCTACAAGTTCAAATCCAGGGCGGTGGCTCCAGAAGTTTCTGTCTGATGTCTCTCTGGGAAGAGCCTCATTTTAGCCAGCTTCTAGATGTTCCTTGCATGGCATTTACTTTCTGGTCTGTGTTTGCTCCAGTGTCTATATGAAACTTGCAAGTGATCAGATTTGGGGCACTCCCTAAACTGCTCTGGTCTGATTAGCATAGCAAAGAATGCCCTGTTATTAAAGAGGATTCCATCTCCAGTATAGAGGTAACTATAGAAGGAGTCATATGCTACAGCAGGAGCCCTGGTGGTATAGCGGTGACGAGTTGGGCTACTAACTCACTAGCAGTTAGAATACACCAGCAACTCGGTGTGAGAAAGATGGGCTTTCCGTTTTCAGGCCAATTCTACCCTTTCCCATATGGCCACTCTGAGTCAGCCTCTGAAGAAAGGCAGTGAGTTTGGGTTTTTAGTTTGTTTTGAATGGTGGTTAGCATTTCAACACATTGACCAATCCATACCTGGGCTTGCTTTAAGAATACAACTTGTGAGACTGGTTGAGTACACAAGCTCTGATAAGAATCTGCCCTTTTCAGATGCTCAAGCTTATGAAGCCATGAGATGTGCAGCTATCTGTCCCTCACCACAAGACACCCAGACACAGTGCATTCTCTTGATGCAGCCTGGCTGGGGATACGGCCTCTCATGTCAGCAACCTCACTACCAGAGGCATATCTAGGGTCCGTACATATGGCACATGCTCTGGGAGACACCAGACAATGAGCCGAGTGCCAATGAGCCGTTCCCATTCACCATGACAATTTCCATCCCCAATTGTTAAGAAAGCATTCAATCATTTAAAACTAATTTCCATAGGGTCCATTTTCCATAAATGCTCTTCTTCATGTTACAGGATCTTTGTAGTTTTTGAAATCAACTTTCACCTTAAGAGCATTGCTTCCCTCCTCATCCAAGTGTTCTGCTGTGTCTTGTCATCCCTCTTATGATGTCTCCTGAGCCCAACCTTGCATCTTAACTGAATGAGATCTCTCTGGAGCCAATCACTGTGCTATGACAGAGGGAGATGCCACTGTCTCCTAGGAGTCCCTGGGTCACACAGGGTGCCTTTTCCATATACCTCTTTCTGGGTACTTCAGTCTCAATGGACCCAATACCATTCTCCAAAAACCACAAACCCTCAGCCCACTGCTCAGCCTCTCCTTGACACAAGTCAATAGGAAAGAAACAGGGAAAAATCCCAAGAGAATGTATGGAATCTAGAGAGAGATACAGTTCACTGGAAAGTTGACTCAGATTTGATTAAACCCTGAGCACTAAACTAGTCATGTAAATCATGGATAATTGCCCCACCTAATTTTCTCAACTGAAAATTGTAATAATGATGCCAGTGTCTTAAATACTTGTAGAAAGCAAGGGTGTGAAGGCACAATGCCTGGCCCTTTATACACACTCCATAGACTACTTTTCTTCTCATCTTCTGCCTCGTTAGCCCTTCACCATGATAGTTTACTGAAAGATATATTTAAAAATGTTTTCCCTGAAAACAAATAGAGGCTTATTTTCCCTCTGTAATAAACAGTCTAGAAGTAGCTGGTTGCTGGGGCAGTTTTATCAAACTTGAGCCCAGGTCTTTCCTTTTGTCTTCACCTTATCTTCAGGCTTACAAGATAATAGTATTCAAGACAAGAAAATGAGGAGAGTGTGTGGTGATCTTCCACATCTAGCTCTTTAAAATACTACAAGATTGCATATGTAAAAGGGGGACTTCAAAGAGACTGTGGGGGAAATTCTATTACCTTTTCACTGTATTTTCCATTAACATTTTGAAATCCCTTGTATAAAAAAGCATTGGAGAAAAAAATTCAAAAAATACTTTCACACAAACACCCATGAATAAGCTTCTCCTATATTTATAATGTTTTATGTCACATGACCACCCCCTCCATTAAGAGAAGCTAATACATCCCAAACTTCCTTTCTTCGATCTCTGTAGTGGAAAGTGCCAAGAAAAAGAAGGACTGGGGCTGGCTGCCCACAAGGTTGGACAACTTTAAATTAGAATTGTTCATAGGTCAGTGCTTTGTAAAGAGAATAATGAAATAATAGCTCATTTCAAAGCTAAGCACCTATGATTTCCCATCTTCCATTTGGAGCACTGTCCTTCTTTGGGCTGCATTAGAAACCAGTGGGTTTGCACAGGAAAATCACTTGGAAGGCTTGGGAAAAACAGGTATCTGGGACCTCATCAGACCAATGAAGCTGTGAGGCTGAAAACTGACCACCCCCCTCTCATGGAGAATATTCTCGACTGCGAAAGTATCTGGATCCCTAGAGAGGGGACTAGAGTATAAGCCACTAGGCTGCAGTAGGTGACTGGAGCGTGCCCCATCCTCCCGGGTCAGAGGAATGAGCCCCACGCAAGCGGTCACACTGAGGAACTCTGGAAGTTCCCCATTCACGTGTCGGTGGCACAAAAGGAATTTGAGCCACAGACAGGCAAGAACCTAGTTTTGAGTCTTACTGAATCTGCCTTACATACAACACTGTGTTGCTCTTTTCCACTTTTGGCAATTTGATAAATTAATGCCCAGAAAGGTTTAGAATTCTGCCCCCAAACTGTTGCAGAATCAGCTGGTACCCCCTTCTTTGTGCCTGTCTCACCTGAACACCCCTTTCACTCCTAAGAATCCATCACCCCCTACAACCCCAGGTTCTGCAGCAGTTTTGAGCAACTGAGCTGCCGACCTGCTAAAACCGCCTTCATCTAAGTCTTCCTTTTCTCCCTTCCCAGCAGCAAGTTGGTGGGTGCTGCAGTGTTCATGAACAGAGAGCCCGGTGGTGCGGTGTCTTACACGGGGTACCTCCCTAACTGATTCTCAGGCCTACCAAGCACTTACTGCTTATGCAAAGCCACAAAGCCAGCATGAGAAGATCTAATTACCAAGTGAATTACTAAAAAAGCAGATGCAAGGTTTACAGAAACAACTGCAAGTACCTAGTAAACAGCTATAATCGATAAAGCTATCGCAAAGCCATGCTGAGGACAAATGTTGCTTCAGACACACTCCCAGGCAAAAAGGGCTGTTGATTTGTTGCTCACACTGCCACCCGCGTGCCACCCCAGCAGGAAGAAGTGCAATGAGCTGGGAAAGCGCCCACAGGCAGCCACTTGATGACTAGCACACAGGAGACGCAATACCAACAGGAAGCGCCACCCACTGGCTTCATGGGAATGCCTTCATGGTTAATCAATCCGATTGATCACTGTTTATTAACTAAAAACCTGCTTTCTAAACAGTTCTTCCCAAATGGTACTCTTTCAGGCAGCTGGTAAACAGGAGACTAATTAGACCTTTTAATTTAAATCCAAACAGGGGAACACAAGTGTATGTCTTCGCGAAAGCATTCGTGGGCAAGCACAGGAGAGCTAGCCCAATCCTGCATGCTAGCCCAGCATGTCGGGGCTGAGGCCAACGTGTTCCCAGGCCAAGCAGACCCCCTGGCCAGGTCAGATGAGGACACCAGGAAGGAAGCCAACTGATAGTATAGACTAAGGGACTGTTTGCGCCCCATCTATGCTGTTCAATTGATCAGTTCTACTCAGGACCTTGTGAACTATGATTGGAAATCGATGGTTGGCAGACAGGTTAGGAGCCGAGATAAGTGACCTGAGCATTAGCTGTGTTATCTCCTACAAGGAGTAATGATCTCGGGTACCTTGAGTGCTCTAAATCTAAACCGCGAAATATAATCCACAAATCCAATGCAGGCCTTAGGCACAGGCGGTCAGGGCCATGAGGCAAGGCAGCTTCCTGACTTCAGTCCACGGAAGGTGCTTCTCCACGTGGCCACCTGTGGGGGTGGGGGGGGGCGGTGAGGAAACAGGCTGAGCACATTCTTCTGTGGCACCTCTCTCTCTGCACCTGCAACGGCTGGGTATCCCCTGCAGGCACAACAGAGAGAGATGAGCTTCCATGTCCCAGGTTTCCCTCTTGGTTTGGCATTCCCATTGAAGGAGAAAGCTGCAAAGACCCTCCCACGCCCTGGGAGCCATGGATCAAACACCAACGACGAGGACTCCTGAACGAAAAGTTGCCTAGCCCGCTACCTAAAATGACCTTCTGCTGGAGCCGATATGTAACGCCTCGGGCATCCAAATCACAAAAATGTGGGTAAAGTGTAGACCATCGGAGGCAGGATTTCAATTCCCATTGATGAAGACCGTTTGGAGTTCAGGTCATCAACTTTAAGCACAGCAAATACAACAGTCATAATAACATCCCGTAGCTTCACGGAAAACTAGTCTTCCCAACAGGAAAGAGATGCTGCACAGTTTTGAAAATTTTCTCCACCTAGCTTGCTAAACCTGTGGTTTCTACGGTTCATATCAGTCGTTGTATTAAATTTCCCTCGGTCTCACAAAGAAATGTAAACCAAGTTATCATCATTTCGATACACTATGATGAACAGGAAAAGAGGGACACAGGTCTTCTCCCTGCAGCGCGGAGCTGGCGACTGATGAGCGATGTGATCTCCGAGCGAGGAGCCGCCGCAGCATCCGCGGTTCTGCAGCAGGGAGCAGCATGTTTAATACGAGTGAAGCTGCAGCAAAGCAAGCTGTAATTAGGTACAAATTCGGCTCGGGGTTCAGCCGTTTTGACAGATTAGCGGCACTGACCTTCCCCAGCCCCAGGCTGCCTGGCTCCCATACGTGGTCACAGAGTGACCTCTAGTGTTAAAAGGAAAGGAACGTGTTTGGTTTTGTTGTTTTAAGAAAATCTTGTCTTCCGGGGTGGGGGCGCTGGGTTTTTCAAGCTGGCATTTGTGTTTCTATCTAAATTACCACTGACAAGTTGCACTGTGGCATTGTTTAGGGGGACACATGAAGATTCCTTAGGAAATCTGGGTACTATAAGAAAACATGCATGCTACGCCTTTCTTTATTCAGTATGAGATCACCCCCTGTGAGAAAAGTTCCAATCCAATGGATTGTAAAACTAAGTGAGCATTCTATTTTTTCTTCTTTATATGCTGAAATATGAAATTTAATTTTGAAAACGGTGTGTTATGATACTCCCCACCCTGAGTCTGACTCAGAAAAACCCCATCGGATAGAGTGGAACTGCCCCATATAAGATTTGCAAGGCTGTCATCTTTCTCCCATCAAGTAGCTGGTGGGTTTGAACCAACAATCTTTTGGTGGGCAGCCAGATGCTTAACCACTGCAGCACAGGGACCATTCTCTGGGACCTAATGCCAATTAAAATGCCGTATCCCTCCTTCTTAAGGAGAATGAGCACCTTTCTGAGCCTGAACTTTGTAGAATCTCTGTGTAACTCTCCTCCTGTGTCCCTGGAAATCAGCGTGAATAAACCACAATGAAACATTTGGACCAAAGTGGATGTGTGTCGGGGGTGGGGGGGTGGGGGAATAACCTTCCTTGGGTTCAGGTTTGCTGGGACTTGGAGTCATAGGAGGGAACAATGCTTGCTGTCCAACTGATGTATTGGCCAGAGCCATAGCACCTAGTGCAAGTGAAAATATGAGGGCCCTTGCTTAAAAGGGAGAAGAAAATATTGTGACCGACCCTAAAATAAAACATCTTCTCCTCTCTCCTGCACTTTCACAACTGTCCGTAGTGCTTTCGAATGATTAATATGTTCGATTAGTTTGGTGATCTGTGGTTACCTGAGTGGTGTTATGGTACTAGAATCTCTGTCTCGAGTTACAGCGTGGTGATTTATTTAATGTGGCTCTTCTACCTTTCGTCTCTAACTTGGGTCTGAGCAAGAGAAAGTGGGAGGAGCTGCTTAGAGGATGCAGCAATGAGAGCTCCTTAAGAGGATTCATTGTGATTGCCTTCCTGCCGAAGATACAATGAACCATCCCAGAAGCAGAAGGTAGAATGCCACTGTTAGCAAGAGCCAGCAGAGGAACACATCCTCTGGATCCCGAATTCCTTGCACAGTGAACTTCCTTGATGGCAAAGACAGCTCTAACATCAGGAGAGCCCCAACAGCAGAACCAGAGGCCAGAGCATGAGACAGAGGGGGGCCATCCCAGCCCACAGAGCAGTGAAGGCTGACTGCCTGTGAGTTGGAAGTTGGCTGTGGAGTGGGATGCCTCTGGACGCCTAAGTCAGGGAGCTAAGTTTGCTGACCTTGGAAGCTAGAATCAAACCCCTTTGAGTTGAACTTACAGTGGCGTGGCATGTCCTCCGGGCATTTATTAGCATCCCTAATAAGAACTTTGTAACATATCTTGACTGAATGACCGAATCCTGAATATAACTCACCCAGAGAGCAATCTGTTAACTGCCCTAATAAACCCCTTAATCTGTGAGCTCTGGGTGACCTCTGCAATGGATTATAAAATCTAGCTGAAGACAGAGGAGTGTTGTTTGAGATGTTGTTTGAGATGGGACATCAGAGTTGTATAAACCAGCAGCAGCCCTCATGATGGATAGCTTTCTGTGGAGCTTCCAGATCAAGACAAAGAAGACCTAACAATCTACTTTTAAAAAGTCATCAATGAAAAGCCTGATGTTCCCATGAGAGCCCTGCTGTCGCGTAAAGTGCTGATCCCAACCTGGTTTCCAACGCTGTAAAGATTGATGAGAATAGGCGGCCTCAGTTCTGCTGTGGAGTGTCTGGTTGCTTTGAATGGCTGACCTGGCAGCTGGTAGCAGCCCTTACCTGACAGCTCCAGCAGCTCTCCGCCCTGCAGCTGCACACAGGCGATTGCCCTCCTCTTCTCGCCATAACACCTGTCACCTAACATAGCCCCTTCTTGTTGCTGCTGTGTGACTTCAAGCCAGTCCCAACTCAGAGTGCCTGTAGGCACCAAACAGCAGACAGGACTGAATATGGTCCGGTTCTTCACTAACCTCACAATTGCTATGTCTGAGCCCATTGTTGTTGCCAGTGTTCATAGCTTTTTGCCAAGGGTCTTCCTCTTTTTCTCTGCCCCCTCCTTTACCAAGCATGACTTCTTTTTCCACTATCTCTGATAATATCCTGCTGCTGTTCATAAGATTTTCGGTATCTGACAATGTCCTGCTGCTACTCACAAGGTTTCCTCAGTAGTGGACAGCCTATTCCTTCTTCATAGTCTGTTAGCCTGGAAGCTCTGTTCAAACCTGTCCACTTTGGATGTCCCTGTCGGTATCTGAAATATCCATTGCATAGCTTCCAGGGTCGCAGCAAAACAGTGTTAACAAACTGTCCAAGGAGTGGTCGTTAACACGGTGTTCAAAACCAAACTCGCTGCAGTCGAGCTGACACCGGCTCATAGTGACCCCATCGGAAGGGGTAGAATGCCTCGGGGTGTTTCTGAAACCGTAACTGCTCACAGGAGGAGAGAGCCCCCTCTTCCTCCCACAACACTAGCAGGTGGTTTTGAACTGCAGTCATTGAGGATTGTAGCCCAAGGCTCCCTGGTAACATAGAATAGGGCTTGCTTGTTATGAAAATGATTATTATTTGTCTTCACAAGAGGGCAGGGTAGAGCTGCTTGTCTATTGCATTCAGGGCTGTGCCCCCAAGGCCTACAACAAAGTATGACATATCGCAGGCAGGCCTACAACAAAGTATGACATATCGCAGGCCCTCAGTAGGTGCTTGTTGGATAACTGAGTAATTAATGAAACACACGGAACATATGACCCTTTCCTAATTCACCATCCCAAGGAACCATGGTGTGGTGGTCTAGTGGGTTATACATCGAGCTATGTGTTGATCCAGGTAGACTAGAGAAACAAATTTAATGAGCATGCATATGTATAGGAGAGTTTTATATAAATAATTGTACATTAAGAAAACATCCCAACTCAGTCTAATCCAAGGCCATAAATCTGATATGTCCAGTATGTTCATATGTCTAATGTCCAATACCAATCTATAAAGTTCTCTTCAGACTCATGAAACACATGTAATGAAGCCAAATGCAGGAAGATCACTACCCAGTGGGTAGAAAGTCTTTGGATCTAGTGGTGTTGTAAGTATCTCAGTGCTGGCAGGGGTCTCCACATGGCTTCTCTGGCTTCAGAGGTCTGGTTACATCCATGTGACTTTTCAACTCTGGGCACTAGTGTCTTAACAGCTTCAATGTCTCTCAGGGAAGTCAGCAGAGAGAGGGAGGTGTCTTCCACCAACAAGAAGGAAGATACCACCAAATTTCCCAGAATTCTCAGGAGAAGGCCACGCCCACACAGAGGCCTCATTGGCTGTGACCTGACTGACAGGTTAGACTCCACCTCTGCACTCTTAATCCTCAAATTGACACCAGATTAGGTGGCTTTCACAGGCTACTAACTGCACAAGTCAGCGATTCAAACCCATCAGTCACTCTGAGGGAGAAAGATGACACCATCTCTTCTTGTAAAGCTTTGTAGCCTTGAGCATTCTAGGGCGCAGCTGCACTCTGTCCTACCGGGTCACTACGTGTTGGAATCAACTTACTGGCAGTGGTTTTGTATTGTTTGCTATTTGTGTTCTATTTTGAGTTTTCAGTCCCAACCTCAGTTGAACACTCCCCCTTGACCTATCAGAATATTCTTAAATTGTAGGGACACGTGTTCCCACATGTGTATACCAGCACAGTCCACAACATCAAAATGCTGGAAACAATCTAAATTTACATCAGTAGGTGAAAGGATACAGAAACCCTGGCATAGACACACAATAGAATACTATGCACCCATTACAAAAAAACAACACTGAAAGCACGAATCACTTCATGACTTGGAAGGAACTGAAAATAATTATGCTAAGTGAAATTAATCAATCACAAAAGAACATATATCATCTGTGTCTACTACTGTAGGAATAAAAATCAAGACAAAACACAGTCTTCAGCTCTCAGACTGGACGCTTCTAATCCAGTCTCCTAAGCAAAAGGGTAGAGACCCTGTCTTTTGTCCATGAACCATGCCCTCTATAAGTATATACTAAAAATCACTCCAACAGATGAGACCTCACCTCAGCTGGGAACCGTTTTTCAGGATATAGGGAGAGAGATGCTGCTGCCACACAACATTGTGCTGCGCTAACCCCATATCAGCAGGCACTCCTACAAAAGTGGTAAGTGAACCTTATTGGAAATTCAAGATAGAATAGGGGGAGTGGGTATACAGGTCTCAGAGAAGGTGATTACATTTCTGTTGGTGGGTAAACAGGGAAGAGTAATCTCCCATAGAGGAAAAAAAAAACACTTAATAGCACTTACATACACTCCCAAGGGAGAATATGCCCTGAACTATGTTCCTAGTGGGATACTTTTGACCTATTTGCTGCTACCCAGTCCTTGAAAATCTAAGTTGTGTGCTTTAGTCACTAAGACCTTAGACTCTGTTCTTTTGAATTGAACATCATCCTCTATAGGCCATACCAGAAGGACTTCATGCGGAAACCCCACTAAGGATACTGGCTTCACCTCAAACTCACCATTTGCCCTTGGTCTTGAGGCTGAAACTCCCTAGTGTTTCAGAACTAGATTACTTCTGGGTATAGAATAGGTGGTTTTTGGACTATGGTATGGATCTCTTCCAAAAAATGCTGTCCATGTGCTTACATTTTTAATGCTCTCCTTGTTGTATTATGGCACTATTAATCATTAGTCAGGGTCCTACAATTGTGAATGGATGCTATTGAAGGTTTCACTCTATCACCAACCCCCATTGTTTGCATAAGTAGATAGAGTTCAGTCAGTTACTATTTACTTAAGATTTTAATCTGTACCATTCAACAATTCATGCATTGTAGTTCATAGCTGGACTATACTTGCATAATGTCCCTTTCTCAATGGTGTTTTAAATTTTAACCATTGGCTAACTTAATGCCACTATCAAAAGAATTATGTCCTAGGTGGATTATCAATAATGTTCTCTAACATTAAATGATAATAATGTCTCTCAAGTGGACCAGACACATATCAATCATCGTTATATAAATGGATTTGAGGTGTTCATTTAATTTGAGAACATTAGTTCTTATTGCATGGCCCTGCTTGATGCTTGTCCTCATAAAGGGATCACTGAAGATATGGGTGCTGAAAAAATTAGATGGCAGTTGGGTATGAGAAAGAGTAGAATCGAGGTTTAAAAGACTTGCATTTAAAGAAGCAACCATCTGAGTGAGTTGTTAACTGGGCCCACAGGGAAACAGATCCAAGGGTGTGATTCATAAAATCCAAACCAGAATGAGGTAATAGTGTCAGAGTGAATACCCAGTTTGCTGGAAGCTTTGGATAATGATGGGAGCCCAAAAATCCATTTAGAGACTACAGAGGAATTCAGTCTCCTCAGTATCTCTGGCCAGAGATGTGAATAACCCTCCTCATGAAGAGGACACGGTGTTTTTTGTTTGTTTTCTGCATTTTGTTTCCTATGTTTTTCCTGTAGGGGTGGGTAGGGCTACAGAGACAATGACTGCACTGATATTTCTTGGGGTGTAAGGTGGTAGGGGAGGTTGTCAGAGGTATAGAGCTGATGACATTGAGTACAAGAAGGAAAGAAATGTCCTAAGATTATTTGTGGAGATGATTATGCAACTCTTTTTGATATAATTGAACTGTAGAATTTTCTGCTTTGTGAGACATATGCCAATAAGACCACTAAAACAGAATATTCTTCAATTGAATAGAAAAGGAGAGACAGAGTCTCTGGAAGTGATGATCATCCTTCCAGGGTCATTTTGCATCACCAACCCTTATCAGCACAGGATGCTAACTGTCACACTTTATACACATCTCTTCTGTAAAGAAAAGAATGAGAAGAAGTGAGTCTTGAATAACAGAGATAGCTGAAGGACAATCAGAAAGAGCTACTCACTGCCAGCTACTTTCTTCCCTGAGCATACACAGTCCACTGTGAAGAGAGAAAGTGCTACAAAGTGAAGCAGACAAATTGATGTTCCACCACAGCCTGCTGTAGGAGAGGGGGTGAGATCTGTCTTCCTGGATGGCTGCAAAGAATTACAGAGCTCCAGGTAGGGAGTGAACACACAGCCTTTTCCAGACAAACTTGATTTCAGATATTCTACTCTATATTCCAGACCACTGCTCTCACAACCCAAGGATCATATATGTGCCCATTCTATGGGCTCAAAAAATTGTCACTTTGACTTCACTGAATACTTTCATCTCATTTAAAGAGTGTTTCTCATTTAAAGAGTGGGGCTATAAGGACAACGTAAAGTAGAAAAGATGTGTTCAGTATGAAAAAATCCAAAGTATGACAAAAGTGTGAGACACAAACCAGTGATCTGCTTCATGCTAAGAAAAAGGGGAATGACCCATCTCCACACTATAAATTAATGATGATAGCTAAGCCACTATCATTAATCTTGCAATGATTTTATTTGCCTAAGTATTTTATGTGAGTCGTGTCAGTCACATCAGCTAAAAATCTATGCCCCTCAGAATAACTATAATAATAGACAATATAAAAGAAAAAATTGCTCCTAGCTAGTTCTAACTACTGCAGATATATTGGCACATGTCCACCAAGTCTATGTCTGTAACATAATGATATCAAGTTTTACTTGCTATTTTTTCTCCTGATTTTTACCCTCAGCATTATTCTAAAGAGATTCTCAAATGAAGAAACAATCTTTGCTACATGGTTATTAACGGTTAAGTTGAGTTGACATGGTTTCCTTCATCAACCTTATTTACTTATACATTTCTATTTCCTTTTATTCTTCTTACCTTTCTGCATTAGAGTATTATTAAACTACAATAATAATTCTTGAGAAATACATATTCAGCAATCTCTTATCAATTCCTTATAATAAAGAATTTTCCTGAAAATTCAATTGCTTTGATTAAAGTGTATTCAAATGTTTGAAATGACTTGTATTTTAGCGTTGAATCTTGGTAGCACACACCTGCTCTTAAAATACAAGATGATAGACACAGCAAGGTGGGTTCTAGTACATAACCTTGAACATCACTGATCAACAAGTACCCAGGAAGTCCGTTTGATTATGTAAGAGCTTAGAGCTAAATCAGGACTAAAACTGTCACCTGCACAGAATTACATGACTGGCTAGAACATTTTTTAAATGAAATTATAGACTTAATACATGTGTGGACACTGACAATGGATTTTGACCCCACTGTCATCTGTAGCCTTTCACAAACTGAATGTTCACAATGTACGCCCTGACATCATTACCTCCTCTGGGTTTGGATTCTATCATTCACAATCCTTGAATAACACAGACAGGTGTCCTTCCTCTCTCTGGGCCCAGTTGACATCTCACTCAGATGGTCACTTGTTCAATGACAAGCCTCTAAGATCCCTGGGCACTATTCTTTCTGATTGCCAGACACCATCTAGTTTCTTTACCACATTTTGCTACAGCAGCCATATCTTCAGTGATCACTTCAAGAGGGTGAGCATCAAGCAGGATCATGTCATATGAAGTGACAGGTCTCAAATTGGGGTTAGAGTTAAGTGCAAACCCTCAATAATGCATTCATTTATCTATGGTTTCTAGATGTCTCTGATTCATTTGAGTACAGTGAATCTCATCTCCCACAGGCCAGCGATGTGACCAGCCCTGCCCTCATGCACAGCAAGTTCAAGCCCACTTCTCTAAGAAGCACTATGGCCTCTGCTTTATTCATTGAGTGCAAAGGAAAATGGGGTGCTATTCCTGGAACCTGCTTCTATCAGACCAGCATGAAACCTGTAGAAACTTTCTACTCTGTCAGAGCTACAGTCTCAGGGGTTGGGCTACTCTGAGCTACCATGAGTCGGAATTGACTTGACGGACATGAATTTGGTTCTGGTTTTGGTGATGCATGTCTGGCACATAGAACATGGCATCACATGAACATGGGCATTGCTGTTCTTGCTGCCCCGAGGTGTCATCAAGTTAGCCCCTGATTTATGGTGACACAGCAGAAGAAAATGCTTCGGGACTTGCATCATCTTTCATGTCAGTTGCAGATGGTACCACTGTGCTACACAGGGTTTCCAAAGACTGATTTTCAGAAGCAGATCACTGAGCCCTTCCTTCTCATTTGTCCTAGTCTCAAAGCTCTGCTAAACCCGCTTCAGCATCATAGTATCTTGCAAGCAAGTTTCAGCTGGTGTGTAACATTCTCATAAGACAGTCTTTGCTCCCTGTAAAGAATGAGCAGATGTGATGTTGTGATGGAAAATACATATATATTTAGTGTAATTTTCCTGGTCTTTTTCTCACCAGTGCAATTTTCCATTTTCTGAAGAGGGCTTTATTTTTTTTTCAATTCTTTTTTGGCAGCACTGCCCTCTGGTGGGAGAGGGAGGCCCAACCTTGCTCCTGAAGAGCTGCTGCTGAATTTGAACTGCCAAGCCAGTCCCACACTAAACCACTACGCCACCAGTGCTCAGCCTGAAGAGGACTTTAGCATAAGCCCCTGTGATTGTCCAATGTCCTTGGAGAAAATGTATCCAGATCACCCCTCAAAGGACGAGAAAACAGTTGCCATAACCTTCTGAGCTGATGTCTATACTCTAATTCATCTTTAATGGTTTCCTTAAACTTCCTTAAAATGCTTGAGCTATCTAAAACCTATTTTGTTATTTATTTTTCTAATGAATTACTCTAAACATGTCACAAAGCTTCAGTGATTTGAAAAGATGTCCATTTGTGTTCTGTTAAAATTTATATTAGTTCTAACCTCAAGCCCCACCCCCAGCACACAAAAAAAGTTTCTTATTTAAGAAATGGTACTCTAACAAGAGAGATAAGAGAGGACATGTCCACAACCCTCCAAAGACCACAAACACATGTTAAAACGCATTTTGTTCAGAATACATTCAAGCGTGTAGGAACTGGAACCCCAGTAGCAAAGCCTGCTTTACTTATCCTCATACCTGGGCCAGGATCTGAACCAGGGTTTCCAGCAGGGAGGTGACCTTCCACTGGCCCCCACTAATGTAAAATCCAAACCATGGCCACTGCTGTCATATTGATTCTGACTCAGAGAGAAGCTACAGAACAAAGAGGAACCACTCCCTAGGGTTCCCGAGGCTGGAAATCTTTACAGAAGCAGACTGTTTTCTTTCTCCCTTGAAGATTGGATGGTGGGTTCAAACCATTGCCCTTTCAGTCAGCAGTGTCACGCTCAACTCACTGAGCCACCCGGGCTGCTTACCTATGGATAGACCTAATTTGAGCAGCTACAGTTTTTCAGTACAGAGTAAGTTAGGTGGGTTAGAACACCTCCTCAGAGTCTATTGCTTCCGTAAGAATTATTTCTAAGTGGGAGTAATGGGCACTATGGAAACATTTTAAAAAATAAAATATGTTTCACATAATTATATATTAAATTTTATTTGTATTTCCCAAAAGGATTCGGTCTGGACATTGATCCCGTAATCATTGGAACGGCAGCATGAGAAGAAGTCCCGGGATGGCTCGGGTTGCTCAGGAGCTAAACCATCAGGGTCACTCAGGAGCCTTCACTGCTCCAGAAAGTGGCGTATCATTGGTCCTGAACCTGATCTACTCCTGGGCTGTCTCCTAGCTATCTTCCCACACCTCAGTGGAGATAGCCCTCCCCATAAAGGGGTTGCAATAAAATAAAATATAAAACAGAAAAGTTTTACATTTAGGTAAAGAAGACCTGCCATCCTCCTTATGATAATTAACTCAAACCAAACAGAGAGCCAGCAAGTCCCTTCTGACCCGCAATGGCCTGATAAGACAGAGCAGGGCTGCCTTTGAAGGTTCCCAAGGCTGTACATCTTTGTGGGAACAGAAAGCCTCAACTTTGTCTCAGGGAGCAGCTGATGGTTTCAAACTGCTGGCTTTGAGATTAGCAGCTCAACATATAACTAGCCACCCCAGCTCCTTCCTGAGGATAGTAGTCTTCCTGAGTAGGTTTATTCCAAAGGAATTTTGAAAACAGCCGAAGTCTCCACAGAATTTCCTAACCCGCGGTGGAAATTGCAAAGGCCACCTGGTCTCTTCTTGGCCGGGGATGTTATTGTTAGTGGCCATGGCTCCAACCCTTGACAGCTTTAGATCCAGCGGACCAGCACATGGCCGGGTCCTGTCCCATCGCCCGCACCTTCACCGTTTGTGTCTCTTGTTGAGGGTGGTGTGGCATACCATCTCATTATCTGTTTTGCAGCCAATGGAATAGAAGCTCTGAGGGAGCAGGGAGCACACACAGATGAAGGCGAGGACTAGAACTAGCTCCGAGTCCCTAACATGGGTTCCTTAGGAGCCACACAGAGAGACAGAGTCTAGAAATAGAACTCAGTTTCCCATCACATGCAGTGAACCTTTGACTGAAAGCAGTATCACATCTTATTAAGTGATTTATTTTTTATGACTTGCAAATACTGGGTTCTTGACCTGAAGTGTCAGAGAGACTCACAAATTTATTTCACTTGATCCTTCGACTCCTTGGGTTGTGTGTGTTACAACCACTCATTAACCGATTCTCTGACCTTTGCCAGGCTACTTAACCCTTTCTTCTGCATTTTTTCATACATAATGAAGTCCTTCTCTCTCCAAAAACAAGAAGTGAAGCAGCACCATCTTATAGCTGCTTTCAGACTTTAGTGTTCATATACTCATGTGAGATTCTTGTAAAAATTGTAGGCTCCATACCCCAAAATTTCTGTTCCTGCATGTCGGAAAGAAATTTGGTGAGTAGCAATTTTATACTATGCATCCCTGTAACTGCAGAAGCAGGCGACTGGAGAACCTTGTTGCCAAAATAATAAGTAGTACCTTTTATCATCTTATAATCTATAGCCCGATGAATTTGCATAAGATATGGAAACGCGAGTGTAATGGAGAGAGTAGTAGCAAGTGGTGACAATAAGAATGAGTGGATGGATGGATGGACGAATGAATAGTGGCTGCCAGAACATGTATTCCAGAGAAACGACAAAAAACGAGGCCTCCAGTAGGAGTTCAAGAACTGCCGAATGAATGAGTGCTCCATTAAAAAAAATGTCATCACCAGCAAAAGCAAGTTGAAGAAACATTACCAGGGTCCCAGCAGATTGGACTAGGCTTCACACTCAATTGCTCCCACACAGAGTTTTAACCTAACTCCTATGCCCTAACCCCAGCTGCAATGTTCCAGCTCACAGGTGACAAAAATGACTTGAAATGTACATCTAAAACACTGACAGCAACGAGATGCAGTTTGAAAGTACATGGATTTTTCATCTTATGAAAAATCATTTTTTCTGTCATTATCAGTTACATTCAGGTCAACCACAGGGGACATGGAAGGGAGGGGTCCACTGTGCTCCCAGAGAGCAGAGACATCATGATTCAGACCCTCGGTGCCCACCAGAGAGGGGGCGGGGAGCAGGACCACAGGGAGAATGGGATCTCGTATCCTGACTCTGCTTCCTGGCAATATCGCCCCACAGTTCAATACAGCAGTGGCTCAGGGATAAAGTGCAGCCCCAGGACATAGCCATCCGAGGTCTTCTATGCAAACCACCACCAACATCTCCAGGCAGGAACTGCGACAGGAAGGACTTTACAATGGGAAGAAACTCAGGGCTCCCACTGCCTAATGCGAGCGATGAATCTCCTGTCACTCTCTGGAGACCGCCATGGAGGGCTAGAAGCCCAGAGTTTCCATGCTCAGCTCACTATTCTCCCACATCATTTTTAGTTTGCTTGAGTAATGCCCTAGCTTATTGCATGTAAGGATTGTCTTTGCACTTATAGAAGTGTTTTCATTGTCTTAGAACTCAAAATTAATGTGGTCTGAAGAGCAAGTTGCAAAGATGGTCTGCATGACAAACCATCCCCTACACTGAGTCCCTCCTTCACTGGGAAAATTACAGGGCTGCACTACTCCATTTCTAAAGCATGGTCCAGGCGAACGGGCTGCAAGTTTTGAATACACATATGTCTATTGTGAGGGTTGCAAAGATGTTTCCTTTTGTCCAGAGTAGCTAAAGGAATAAATCATTCAACTCAAATTGCCTCAACCCAGACCTATATCTATGAAATCCACAAAGAGGCAGAGCGATGGCCCAGACTGATGAAGAAATGTCCAGAAAACAGTCATGTAATGTCTCCATCCTCACAATCACCTCTGGGAATATAAAATAAGAGCATCATCAGCAACTAGAAAAAGCAGAGGATATTTAAAAAGACAAAGAGAAGGGCATGGGGGTGCGGTGTAAAAGACACCTCTAAATCTTTCATAAAACTTTGACATTGTCTCTTCTTGTTTTCGTCTCAAAAGAAAGCTGACCATATAAGGGAAAGAGAATAGAACTGTACACAGGGAGTCTATTTCTGCACATGTGGGACAATGTGATGAAAGTTTCTTAGCCCTAACCAGAAACCATGAGAGAATAAGTTTCTGGCCTGGGGGCTCAGGGCCATAGTCTAGGAGGGACACCAACGTCAATTGACACAATGTAGTTTACAAAGAGAAAACTCTGTATCCCATTTTGGTGAGTAGTAACTGAGGTCCTACAAGCTTGTGAGTGATCACCAACAGCAGGGCAACACATGATTGCTCCCCTTGGGGAACAAACAGGAGTGAAAACCAGAAAGCTTCAAGGAAACCATCCAGTGAGCTCATGGACCACATAACCCTCAGCCTCCCAGACACAAGATGGAGCTAAATGGTGCCTTGCCATCACTACTGACCACTCCTAGGGACCGTGTCAGAAGGTTTTGTATAGAGTGGGAGAAAATGTGGAACAAACTCAAAAGCATTAGAAGGAAGAGGAAGAAAAAGGAGAAAAGGAGGGGGAACACCAAGAAGAAGAGGAGCAAGAACCCAGTTTATTGCTTTGATAGAGACCAATGGACCCCTTGAGATTATGGCCTTCAGTCAACCTTCAGGTCTGGACTCCTCCAAGGAAGGACTCCATTTCCAGCCAAAACAATAATTAAGTCTAAAATGGTAGTGATAACATGACAGGCCATGCATATTCCTTAGAAAAATCAGCTACTTGAGTCCAAATGGACAGTATTTGGCCAAATATGAAATTCACAAGGCAGGAAATGTTAGAAAATAAAAAGGGATAGAAACAGAAAGCACAAGGAGAAAGTTGAATAAGTGATGTCACAATGTAGGACTGAATAATGATATAAGACACGATGTGGAGCCCCGGTGGCGTAGTGGTTGTGCACGGGACTGCAGCCCACTGGGACGGAGGTTCAATTCCAGCAGTGGGGGTGGGCCTCCTACTCCCACCACCGGAGAGCAGTGATGCCCCCCCCAAAAAAAAGACAAAATGTGTATTGTTGGTTGGCAAATCTACTTACTCTGTAAACTTTCACCCAATTTGCAATTTAATTAAAGAATATGGTGGGGGCACTTCACCTAGCATTCCATTCCAACAGGTAGTAAAAGAGACAGAGCGTGTATAGTTCAGGTTGCAATATCACTGGTGTTTTATCCAACCCTATTGTCCAATTAACAGGGCTGTGCATTTGTTTCTAGCAGATGTTCACAGTGCCCTTCCTGAGAACTACCTACGATCAATACACAAAGGACGGGGTGTGTGTACATATGTGTACGTATACATATATGTGTGTGAGTGTGATGGGTGTGTGCTCGATGCCTGACTTCAAGTTGATGTTGGCTCAGAGTGACCCTCCTGGGAATTTCTGAGACTGGAACTGGTTAAAGGAGCAGAAAGCCCCGTTTTTGTCCCACAGAGTGGCTGATGATTTCAGACTGCTGACCACACAGGTAACAGCCTAACGCACCACCAGAACTTACATATGAACACGTTTCCTTTATGCATATTCTATTTTATGCATGTATGTTCTATGTACACACATAGATTTCCCCAACTGTTCACTTTACACAACTTCACTTTAAAAACAACCAAACTGACATTAGTACCTATTTTAATGTACTCAAATGAACCCAGAGAGGATTTCTGCTCTTACGAAAGAAGAGGAAAACACAGTGTTCAGCATTAATTTTGCAGTGCTGGTTTTTCAATCGTAGAAGTGTTCTTTACATCATCTCAAGATTCAAAATTCATTATATTTAGTCTGCTTTGAAAGAACTTTAAAAGCTTTAGAAACCCCAAATTTAAAAGATAATGGGAATTTCCCACAACCTTCTTTAAGATCCCTGCATTTATGTCATCAGTTGTGTTCTTATATCAACTATATATTTTTCATAACCAAATCTCCATGAGCTCCTTTTTATAACTTCTTTATTCTACTTAATATTACTGATATATCTAAGGATAATTATTGTCTTATTTAAAATAACTTAGTGTATCAAGCTGAAGGAAAAAGTAATCCAGATGAATACTGCATTACAGAAAGGATTAAAGTACATATATTTTTAATGTGAATATAACTATGGTTCATCATTTCCCAATTCCCCTACAAGGCAGTATCCTGTTTAAAATAAAAATAATGTGATGTATTATGAGGCTGTATTAGAAATCAGGGATAAAGATGCATGACAGCAGTAGTGTAGGAAACAGCTAAAAGTGTATGTGTCAACAAACTCACTCTCTGCCACTGACTGCATGAATTCTGACTTGTAGCAACACAAGAGGGCCGGGCAGAACTGCTCCTGGGGTGTCTGAGGCTGGAACTTTCACAGGAGGAGAAAGCCTGGCCTTTTCCTCACAGAGCAGTTGGTAGTTTTCAAGTTAGCAATGCGCTGAGTAATCAGTAGACCACCAGGACTGTCTGAGGGTGTTCTACGGCACATGAATAATGTACTATTCATCCAAAGTACCCTGCAAGAAGCAGTGATATATAGGCAACCACCAGAAACTCAAAACAAAGAGATATAACTGAAGAGCCAATAGAGACAGTGAAAGTGGATACGCTGATACTTAAATGGCAGGAAAGGAAGAACAAATAGACACAACCTAACAATGTCAATAATTATGTTAAGTTTATGGGCATGAATGTAATATGAATTAACTGAAACTCCAGTTAAAGGGCAGTCGTGGCGGCTGTGTTGGACAGTGGGGACGTGTTGGACGGTCCTCCTCAAGGTGAGCAGTTTGAAACCAGCAGCTGCTCCACAGGAGAAACAGGAGGCTTCCGACATCCATAAAAAGTTCCCGTCTCCAAACCACTGTGTGCCAGTCCGGGCAGACTAGAGGAACAAATTCATAGACACACATATGGATATAGGGGAAAGGTTTATATACAAGAGGAAAAGGATATTGAGAAAGCATCCCAGCCCAGTCCAGTACAAAGTCATAAGTCCGATATTAGCCCATATGCCCGATATCAGTCTATAAGGTCTCCTTCTGACTCACGAAGTCAAAGGCAGTGGGTGCAGAGTCCCGGTGCTGGCAGGGGTCTCCCCATGGCTCCTCGCTTCCAGGGCTCAGGGTCCGTCAACAGCATCCAGTGGTGGCAGAAGCAACTCAGCACTGGCAGGGGTCCCCACATGGCCTCTCCAGCTTCAGAGGTCTGATTCCACCAGGGCAAAGCTGTGTGGCTTCTCCGGCTCCTCAGACGCTGCCATCTTGTCTTATCTGTAATTCCCTGTCTCTGAGACTAACTCTCAACAACCGGGGAGATAGCCTCTCATCTTCACGAGGGAAATATCGCGAGATTTCCCAGAAGTCTCAGGAGAAAGCCATGCCTACACAGAGGCCTCATTGGCTATCCCATGACTATCTCCAGATTAACAGGCCAGACTCCACCCCTACATCTCAATCATGAAATTAACATAAGCACATGACTGCCACACACTGAATCATATAGAGTCACCATAAGTCAGAATCAACTTGATGACAATGAGGTTGGTTTGGCTCCTGGTCCTCAGACTAGGAGCACTGAAGAGTCTATTGGGTCAACATTGGGCGGCAAGGTGGGCAGCTCAAGCCTACCAACTCTTCCTTGAGAAAAAGAAGTTCTTGAAAAGATTCACAGCCTTTGCAGCCTTGTAGAGAGTCGACAGCAGTAGGACTTCTATTATTGTCATGCTGTATAACTAAGCTAGATGCAAATATGGATGGTCACAACAGACTCACTTTAAATATACCGTCATAGGCCGAAAATATTGATTACAGTGACAAAAGATAAATTATATTAATTATGTTAAATTTTTGATGTGGTTACACTGATATCAAACAAAACAACCATTAGCACAAGTTACCAGCAGGACATTTCACAATAATAAAAGGGTAAATTTATCAAGAAGTCCTAGCAGTAAAGTGTGAATGCATCTAATAACAGACCTGCAAAAATAATTGACAGAACCAAAATAAGAAATAGAAAAATTTTAATTATAATTGGCAATTTTAACACTCCTTTCTCAGTTGAATACTCAGAAATAAAGAAAAAATTAGAAACCATTGAGCAGTAGTAGCATGTTGGGGGTGAGGGATTGGACAAATTGGGAACAAGTAAGTTCTGAAATTGAAAAATATATATTTCTTGAAACAAATACCCCAATTAATTGATCAAAAATTATACTAAATGCATCTAAAGAAAAACAATGAATTGAAATTCAGATCCAGGGAAATTATTTAGAAAAAATATTTGGGTGTATATACAGAAGAAACACTAGAGGACAGAAGAAAATGGAGTTTTATCACCGAAGTGTTTAACAATAATCAATCAACAGTCATATATCGCCAGTATGACTCTCCCTGGAGCCTGTGGCACGTCTGCGGGAGGGGCAGGCTGCTCCCCTGCTTACTCCTGGATTTCTCCGCCAGTGGCGCTGCACAGCAAGGGGAGGTTTGTCGGTGGGTGCGCGATGGCCGACGGACCTCAGCCGTCTGCTCCCCCAAGTTGCTCCGCTCTGCCTGTGGGGTCACTACACGTAGAAATTAACACAGTGCCAGGGCGGGCAGTGGGGGGCTCACTCCTTTTTAGGAGTTGGTACTGACTCCATCGCAGTGAGGCTTCTGTTGTAATTTGGCTCTTAATCTGATTCAAGAAGGAGAGTGAAATACTTTTTTCCTGATTAAAGACAGAATTTACTTCTAAACACCTATTCTGAAATAAAAAAAGAATTTTGACTTATGAGGAAAACGGCAAAACCCATGATACAAAACAATGATAAGGGTTTTTTTTAATTAATAGTAGAACTTGTGAGCAAGCCTAAGTAAATACCCATGGGTAGATGACGGTGGTAGTAATAGCAAATGGAGAAGTCTAAAGAGTAAGAGAGTCAAACTTAGAAAAAAACATCACAAGGAAGAAAATCTTGACAATGCCATAGACTGCTAGAAGAACAAACAAATATGTTTGGGAAGAAGTGCAGCCAGAATGGTCCTTACAAGGGAGGATTGTGAGATTTCGTCTCATGCAGGTCTGATGTATAATCAGGAGGGGAAAGGCAGCAGCAAAGAGGAAGACCCCCACGGAGACCAGCTGCTGAAGTGGCTCAGAACTAAGGACCATGGGGAGGATGCCAGGGACCAGGTAGTGCTCCGCCCCTTCTCCACAGAGCCCCTAGGGCTGCCAACTGACTAGACAGTACCAACACCAACTGCCCTGGGGCCACCTTCAAAGGATTTCATGAAGTTTTTGTTTCTGAGGAACGGTAAAATACAATCAAACTTGTCCTGCATGTTCCATATTGTCTACAATGACTACATATAGCTCCTACTGGAAAGACTACAGAAAAATGGATGCAGGGAGATAGCAGTCAGTGTAAGACATGAAAAAGTAATAATAATTTATAAATTATCAAGGGTTCATGAAGGTGAGGGTGGAAAGAGAGGGAGGAAATGAGCTGATGGCAAGGGCTCAAATAGAAAGAAAATGTTTTGAGAACGATGATGTCAAGAAATGTAAAAATGTGCTTGACACAATGGTTGGATGGGTTCTGATAAGAGTTGTATAATCCCTCAATAAAATGATTTTTTAACCATAAAATTAAAATCAGACTTATTGCTCAGATAGAAAAAGAATAAAATTTTCAACTTAGATTAATAGACGATTCTCTTTTTGCAGAAGAAAAGTGGACTCAAAATTCTTTTTCTCAATGGAAAGAATCCTTTACATAAAAATAACCCTATTTTTACAGCTGGGTCGCTCCATGTCAATTAAGGCAAGATGACATAATGAAAGGACTTTCATCTGATACCTTTAGTGGCCAGAAGGTGGCGATGAAACAATGGCGCGCGTGCGTGCGTGCGTGCGTGCGTGCGTGCGTGTGTGTGTGTGTATGTATGTATGTGTGCGTATTATCTTTTTGTGCTATCTTTTTTAAATCATTTTTTATTGGGGCAGGAGAGGAAAGACCATCCACCTGACTGACAGCAGGAGCAGTGCTGAAGTTCCGAAGCTGGGCAGGAAGACTATAAAATTGCCACTGATGCAACAGCTACTGAAGTTGGGGGGGCTGTGGTTTTGTAGTTTCGGTTGTATGTGTCTACCTTATCCTCAGCAGGCTTTGGATGCCAAAACATGGCCTAATGGATTGGAGAGCTAATCCTCCTGTCAGTCTTTTAAGCAAAGCTGAAGCTAATGAAGATGAATTTATAAAACAAATTATTGTATAGCCAGAAAGAATTTTTGGATTTACTACTATGCTATCAAGCACAAAGCTTCATCAAAACAATGGTTTCAAAGGGGATCCGGTGGGCCAGTTAGATTCAGGGTGGAGAGGTCTGCTCAGAAAGTGGTGATGAATTCCAAGTGGGAATTCCAAAGGGGAGATCTTAATATATATTCTCAAAGGACACAGGACAATCATGGATGCTCATTATGAAATTTTCAAGATCCTTATCTGCACTGGTGATTTTTAAAAGTCCATGAATGTTGTGCTAAGGAATTCCCTCCATTTCAACAATGTACCTGTGAGAGTTTGCTGCCCTGTGAGGGTCAGAAAAGGAAACCTCCTACAGGCCTCAGCCCTCCAGGCTTAGTTTTGTGCCCCCTCTTTTTCTGGGCTGTCAGTCGGTCAGGACTGCCAAGACTTGGTAGCTGCTACAGTCTGGGTGGCCTGAGCCCAGGAAAGATATTGGGACAGACTCAAAGAACATTTTAGAGGTAGGTAATCTGAGTTTCTTTAAGATGCCCGAACTTCAGTTAATACGTAGCATAAAATTCTACACAGCATAGAAATCTTTCGGGAAAGGGCTAGAGAGATAACACCATTCAGGAACTAGATGAAGGATAGATTTTCTTTTTTCCTTTTTTCCTTTTTTTTTTTTTTGGGGGGGGGGTTATATACCTAAATTGAGGACTTTTAAATAGCATCCCATTTTGATATTTGTTTTGTTTTTTGGGCATCACTGCCCTCTGGTGGTCGTGGGAGCTACCCAGAGCTGCTCCTGAGAGCAGCCGCTGGATTTGAACCGCCAAGCCTGCGGGCTGGGCCACAGTACCGCACTCAACGACTTGCGCCATCAGGGTTCAGCCGGTGTTTTGATGTTTTTGATGTTTTGTTTAATAAATGTTTCTATAATCATGTAGCAATATTTTGTTTAACTTACCCTCTTATTACATTAGATTTGATCAAGTCTACAGATCTAGGAGGTCTAGGATTCCAACACATGTTTGGCAATACAATTCAACTCTCAGAAAACACAATGTCAGTTTATGGGAAATTATCTTCTTAGGGACTACCCACCCACGACTGGGCACTCCAGAGCCCAGCCCTTTGACACAGTCGGGGTGTGCACCCCGGAAACACAGAGCTTTCTCCGCAGGATGTGAGAGGACCCTCCTCCACTTCCTCCACACCCCGACTGGCCACTTAAAACCGAAGTTCTGCTTGCCTTTCACCGTGGAGGTCCTGACCCTGACTTGCAAGCTCCACTTTCCCAATGTCACACCCTACAAGCTGCCCACAAGTCCCACGTCCCCAGGTGCCCGCCTGCCACACGGCAGGCTCCATCCTGACATTGACCACCCACCACCGCCTGTCCGACGCGGGTGTCACCAGGCCGATCAATGCCACGCTGCTCCAGGACTAATAAATCATTTACGCGCTCGCGGCCCACACGCCGTAAATGCGGTTCAATGCAGGTAATTATAAAAAAAAATGACTTGGGGAGCTAAAAATCAAAACAGGGTAGTATGTGTCTAATAGAAAAGGGCTGCAAAGAGATTTGGGAGTTCTAATGACTCCGAGGAGCAGGTGAAAGGTCCCGGAGCCTGACAGTTGCCAGGCGGCCTGATTGACAGAATCGATGCTGGCGGCCCTGCCGCGGCACCGGGCTCTGTCTAGGCCGCCCTGGGATCCCCTGTGCCAGGCTTCTGGGAAAACCAGTACCCCCCTCGTTTTAATGTATTTGCAGAAAAGACACCGCCGCCCCATCCATTACCGACTCCGTCAGCCCAACGAAGGTGTGGGGACAGTGACAGGGTTAGGTAAAAGTCCGCGGGCTGCTGGCAAAATCCCGTCGTCCTAGCCTTGGGAAACCACTCCGTCCTCTTTTCCCCTGCCCCGGCTCCAAGAAGGGGTGTTGCTACGTTCACAGGATGCTCAGGCTCCGAAGGACGGAGAAGTTGCAGGCATGCCACGTCTTGATTGTTTCAGCTACCGTTTGAGTGCCACACGTCCTCTCTGTCCTAGACGCTGTCACCGAGTCGCTGGGGCTCCGGTCTTGCCCTGCCCCGCATCACAGGGACGCAGTCCTCGGAAGAGACCTGACCGTGGTCTCCTCCTCTAAGGGACAGGGGGGAACCGGCTCGCCTCTCTCCTGTCTTGGCTGGCTGCCGACGGAGATGTTCAGGAGGGCGTTCTTAACTGACCGCTTCCCATCCCTTGTCTCAAAACCCTGACCAGTCGTCTGTGGAAGATGGCGTTCAGCTTCAGCGGAAACCAGTCTGGGGCCCTTAGAGTCTCAGATCCCCATTCTCTGAAGAAACATGAAGATGATTCCACGGTCAGACATCACGAGGAATTCACAGGTCCTTGGCTGGGGCGCGGGTGCCAGCCATGTGGGCTCAGCTGGGCCGAGGAGTGGCGGTGAAAATTAATCCGTGGCACCATGGGAGACAACCTGGAAGTGGGCCGCTGACAACAAACACAGCCCCAAACAATCATTCTGGATGGGGTTCTACTCCCCAACACCTGGGGAGTTGGGCCTGGGGCCACCTGAAGTAGAATTCTGTAATAGGTGTGTTTTGTTTTTTATACCCCCAACTGTGAATTCACTTAGGTAAAAAGAAATCAGCTAAAGGGCTGGGCAGGATGAGACCTGACTTCCTCCTTCTGATAGCTGTGGATTGGAGGCCCGGCCTGGATCTCAACTTACTTCAAGGGAATTATGATGGAAACACATTCCTATGTAGGCAGCCAGTGGGCTTCCCCCCTCAGAGTCAGAGAAAAGAATGTATACATGCAGGCAAAAAATGTCCCAGAAAAAGAGAACATGTAAAAGTATATTCTCTGGCCCCCAACACTCCCCACCCCACCCCCCAAAAAAATCCCACAGTTTCATGGCACAAAATGTACATTGTGCTAGCAAAGATATCACGTGGCGTATTTTTTAAATCTACTCAAGCCTACAGCTTATATTAAAAAGACAAGGAAGCAAGACTCCAGTGACTCTAAAGAAGTGTAGTCAGTGTCCCAGGACAAGTTCCCAGGAAAAGGAGGATCACAATTGAAAGGACAAATCTACAAATCTAGGTGTGGCCCACCTTCATTTCACATTTTAGTTCTAATGAAACTGAACTTTCTCCTACTCTCAACTGGTGACTGGCCATTTGTGATCCCCAAGTGACACAAGCAGTTAAGCACTAACTACCACTCAACCGGTTGGCAGCTCCCAAGTGCCCAGAAGCACGGCGAAAGACAAGTCTGGTGATCTGCCTTGGAACTGTTTCAGCCTTGAAGAGTTGGCGTAAGGAGCACAGAGCTGCCGGGGGTGAGAACCAGCTCAGCAGCAACAGGCAGCAAATATCTACAGGAAGACGGATGACAGCAGCTCTGTGAACGCACCTGCTTCTCGTCAGTACAGAAAACTCTGGCATGTGACATGTATAGAGTTAAGATTACCACACATTGAACCATGGAAGGACATCTAGTTAAAGCAGCAAACTACCTTTGAGTTATTAGCTATTGTTAGCTATTGTTGGCTGATTCCTGGTGACCTTTAAACACAACTAATTCTTGATGGCAGCTAACAATAACATAAGCTTTGAAATAATTCTCACTGGTAACAACTCCTCAAAGAGCTGAAAAAAGTCACACACACACACACACACACACACTGCCAGCACTTTTGCCCACACAGACAACAGGGCCAACAGCTTCAGCATAATTAACACCTTTTCATGCCCAAAACTTTCAAGGTGAGCTGCAGAAGACACAGTGATCATGTGTGCGTCTAGTCAGCATGCCGTGGTAACCGAGGAAAAGGAACAAAGGGAAGAAGTTGGAACGGCTCAGATTTACATAAATCATAGGAAAACAGTGGCAAGCGACCAAATAACCTTGCAAGTTTGTCAGGTTTATATTATTTCCTAAATGACACCCTAGAAAGATATATGTGTGTACACATATATTAATATAAGTTTTCAAAATAACTACCTCACTACCTGTAAAACACGCCACTGAAATAGCTAGCTCTCTGGACACTCCCTAGTCCTGTTTCTTAGCCACCATCTGAACGCACATAGGAGAGAGCCAACTGTGCAAATGCAGTGGGAATCTGGTGAAAATAATTAAAAGGCTGTATTATTTCCCATATTGAACATCTCACCTCTGGGGTGGGAGGTTGTATGGCTCAAGACGCCAAGTAGAACACAAGAACTCAACAAAGTACTGACATGCTAAGGCCCAGAGAGGGGAGACTGTCGTAGTCAGCTCTGACCTGCATAAGAAATAGCCAGCCCAGGTCATTCTCTCACCTCCCTGAGTGTCCAGGTGGAAATTAAAGATCCCAGGATACTTCTGAAACTAGCACAGGGATCACCCAGCAGTCTGGACCAGCAGTCCCCAGTCTCAATAAAATCCAGCTTAATGTTCCCCACTGGGAATGAGCCCCCTCAAACACAGAGCTGAGCCTGTGTTCATGTACACAATTATTAGACTGTCCTGTGAGCCCTGTGATTGCTTTACAATCCACAAAGGACCTTAAGATACTTAGAGAGTGTGGAGAGTGAGGAGTGCTATGAAAAAGTCGATTCTATTGTAATTTATAATTGAGCTTATTCACAGAGAAACAATTGATCACTAATGAAATTGTCTTCTAGAGCCATTATTACAAGTGCAGACTTTACCATTGTTAGTAGGCTTCCCATCAAGAAAATACAAATTCCAAAATAATAACTAGAGAAAAAAGCAGCTTAGTTCTAATTTAACAAGTGTGGGATCCCCATGAGTGTAAATATTAAATACGGATAGATTCTCCACAAGTAACATTATAGCAGCTCAAATTTTCATGTATTTGATCTATATGCAATTCGAGAGACATATACCTAGTACGTCTTTAAGTAACAATGAAAAGACTTTGAGTGCTTTGTTTAAAAATAATGACAGAGTCACGTGTCAGGGGCCCGCCGGAAGCTGCGAATCAGCTCTGCCCCCATCACTCCCCCTCCCGCTGCCCACCTCCTCCCAAGCCGCCTTGTTTTCAGACCGAGTCTCGCTTAGTCTTCCCTGGTAAGAAATGGCCGGGTGGCTCCGTTGCTTCGTTGCTTCGGCAGAACCCGGGCTGACGCGTGAGGGCAATGGGGTAAACCAGGGCAGCTCTGCGTAGGGTGGGGAGGCCATGGCGTCCAGCATAACTGGCTGTCCGGGGTGAATGTCGGGCTGGCGAGGACCTACGAGAGCCTGGTGTGTATACTGCTATTTATTTTTTTGAAGAGGCAAATCATGCACTTTGCAATTAAATCTTGGAGGTGACCTCGTGTCCCTGTGGGACATAATGCCCCCAAGGATCTGAAAGAAGAGATTGGTATTCGGATCTCCAAAGTGCAGGATACCAACTACAAACCCCAGCTCCTTGCAGATGATGGTGCCAGACTGCCACAGCTGGAAACCCAGGAAAATCAAATTTACTACAACTATCTCTTTGCAAGATGAAAGCTCTGGGCACCATCCATTCCTCTGAGATCCCATTTCACACTGAAGGCTGGCATCCCCGTGCCCTAAATGGCAGAAATTTCAGCTCCTACATGCTAGAACTTCAGAACACTACCACTCCTTTCAAGGGTGCACGCAAGGCCCTCATTGATTCCCTGCTGGATGGCTATGAAACAGCCCGCTATGGCACAGGGGTCTTTGGCCACACTGAGTCCCTGCAATATCAGGAGGCCCTGACTGAGCTGGCCACTGTGGTCAAAGCACGAAGCACCTCTCAGCAACACCACCAGTCAGCAGCCGAAAACCTTCCCCAGTCTCCTAAAGTCTCCCCAACTACCATCCAGGTGACATACTTCCCTTCCAGCCAGAAGAGTAAACATGCCAAGCACTTCCTCGCGTTGAAGAGCTTTAAGGAGAAGTCCTCAGTGATGGAACTGACAGATTCACTGGAGAGGGAGCTGGGATGACGTGGACTTGCCCCACAGACCTAGGTTAGCCGGTTCATGGACCTGCACTCTGTGCCCGACGCTCCCTACGTGTGCAGAGATCATGTTTGGAAGCCCTTGGGGGATATTTCAGAACAACAATTAAAACTATGTTCCCCAAAAGCAAAAAAAAAAAATTGTGGAAGTTAAAACCTATACACTGCATTTATCTATATTAGCTTGAAAAAAATAAGAGGTGAGTAAATTAGTCTTAAAGGGAAAAATATCATGTACATAAAAGCACAAACTTCTTAAAGTCACAAAGTTGTTCTAAGTGTTCATAAAACGATATCTAAAATAATAAAATAAAATAAATAAAATAAAATATAAAATAAAATAATTAAATATTTCATCCATAATCTAAATTTCACTCAATCATCTAAAAGCTATTCCTGTAATGTTTGGGGCTAATGAGCTTTCAAAAGAAAGAAGAAAAGGACAAGAGCGTACATATGAGTTATTTGTTGCTGTATCACATAGATGTGTGTATACTATAGTTATACGCCCCCAAGTCTAGCAGCTTGAAACAACCAAGCATTATTATTTGTTTCTGAGGACCAGGTGTGGTTCACTTGGCTCAGTTGGGTGCTTCCACACCTCCATGCCTCCAGCATGGTCTTTCACGCACAGACTTAACAGGGTCTGCGCTCTCCTCTCAAGGCTGAACTGGGGATGGGGCCACTTCCAGCTGTTACACTGAGGACCTCAATGCTTTGCTGATAGTTGTCAGAAGCATCCCTCGCGCTCTTGTCACCCATCAGCATCCCTCTTCCCTGCTCATCATGGGGCAGCTCACAGCAGGACAGTTAGCTTCATGAACGGGAGCAAGCAAGAGGGCAGTGACCAGCCCTTGAGTTTCCTGATTGGGCTTTGATAAAAGCAAGAAAACCAACTGAGGCTTTGAACACTTTAGACTACTGACCCTGCATTTAACTCAGCTCTCCCTGACCCTCATATTTCAGATTGAACAGCACCCACTACTATGTGAGACATTTACTCAAAGTTTTATGTGCTTTTGCGGGACATTGCAGCAAATCACAGAACCCAGGGACATGAGGGAATATGCTCAAAGAAGCACGAGTAGCCAAGAATGTAGCAAAATTGTTTCTTGGAAGAGTCAGATAGCTGAGACATCTTCCATTTCAAACACCTTTGGAAATAGTCTGGTATCAATTCATAGAAAGGAAACTGTTGCTACAGCAAGAAGCTGAGGAACTTGGGTAGCACAGTGATTAAGCAATAACCAGGAGGTTGGAGGCTCAAATCCTCCAGCTGTTCAGAGAGAGTAAAGGGTAGCAGTACAGGGTAGCCCCCTGTAAAGGTTTACAGCCTCAGCCATGGGATCATTCTATAAGACCACTAAGAGGTGGAATCAACTAGAGGGCAGTGAGTTTGTTTGGGTAGTTGTCGGACTTGGGTAGCAAGGAATCATAAGATCTAGTCCACAGTCAGGAGAGGCGTGGGTGGTGAGGATTACACAGGGTGTGACTAGCAGAAGGTTTGGATCACTAGCTCCATCTCAGAGGCTATCTGCCACAGAAATTTTTGCCTTTTCATTTGTTTGTGCTTTCATTTTTAAGACAGTTATCTCAAAGAAGGTCCTAAATTTTAAAAGTAGTATTTTCTTTTCTGAGGAGAGTCTCAAGTAACCCTACCCAACCTCAGGGAGCTTCCAGGTATGGGACCATTCTATGGACCCGAACCCCTGTATCAATTCCATATGACTAGGATGTGAGAATGACAATGGCCGGAACTCTATCAACCTCACCAAATCCATGGCGACTAACTAATTGAAAGATCTGCCAATTCAATGCCACAGCAAATATTTGGAGATTTCTAGTTCTATACTGTACAGAGCTAAGATAGAAAGCATTGATAGTAGGCTTCCAGTTCATAGATATGTAAGTTTATTCCAAACAAAGCATGTTTAAACATGTCTCTGTGATCCCTGGTAAGCTGTAGTTTGTCCACATTAGGATGCTGGTGCTGTTTCTAAGTCCAATCAAAACTGTGACTTTTAAGGGGATCTGCTGGAAAAGTTAAATTCAAGGCAGAAAAGGCAGCTTGGAAGGTTAGGAATCTAATCATGATTTTAAGTTTGCCCGGTTTCTTAGTCCTAACTCTGTTTTCTGGAGTTACACTTATGGTATCATCATTCTTCCACAAGAAGGTCTTTCTGATATTCACAGACATTCTCAACCTTACTTCTCTCCTTTTCTTTTTTTTTTTTTTAAAGCAACTCTCAGCCCTTTCTGACCACCAGAAACAGAATATGTTTTCTGGACTCGGGATGTTTGCTCTGAGAACCTCATAGACCCAGGAGAAAGAGAAAGGAGCTGTAACAACTGAACCAAAGTGAGACAACGAGAAGCAGCTGCAGGAAAAAGCCAGCAGGAGGACCAAGAGAATGGCAAGAGACAGTCCAGTGGATGTACAGCCCATGGAGCAAGAGCATTAAGCCGCTTTGGGTAGGAGGCTTGCTGTTGGAATAGGGTGCCTTTGGGTTCTTCTAGACAGAATTAAACTTTGCAGACCTTGGGAACATATCAGTACTGCATGCATCCTTTATGGGCAGCCTTCATCTTCTAGGTTTCCCTCTGAAACCTTCAGACCTCCAGCTGAGCGTGCAGGGGAGGAGCTCAAACTGATCCTCAAAGTTACCACCACTTGCCAAATCGAGGAGCCCTTGTAGCAGAGTGCTTATGCATTGGGCTGCTAGCCACACGTTCAGCAGTTCAAAGTACTAGCACCTCAGAGGGAGGAAGACGAGGCATTCTCTGCCCTTCAACAGTTACAGTCTCAGAAATCTACAGGCAGTTGCTATGAATCCGCAGTGACTCAATGACAATGAGTTTGGTCATTAGCAGACGAACTGAAATTCATAATACTTCAAGTACCTTATATATTTGTGTATAAGCTGAGTTTTTCAGCACAATTTTATGCAGGTTTTGTCGTAACATTAGGTACCTCAGCTAACAACCGGGTAGATTTATACTTGAGTATCTATGGCATGTCAAAATAGAACTGTGCTCCCTAAGGTTTTCAAAAGCTGGATTTTGGCTCTTCTGAGGTATCTCTGAAACGGCTTGAACTCAAGTGTTTCTTGTAGCACTAATGATTTGCCAGAACCAAGAAGTCCTCTGAAAAATCAATAAATTTAGTAAATTTTAAAACATTTCCATGGAGTTTATATCAATTCCTTTAGGACAGGAGAAACTGCTCCGTGAGATTTGATAGGTCACTCTCAAATACATTAATTAACACAACAATCTGATGAAATAGTCTAGGACACAAATTACTACACATGTGCTATGGACTGGAATATAATCATCAGTATTAGAGTTTACCTTAAAATTAAAAAGATCACTACAGAAAACCAGAGGCAAAGGTCATATTTGAACAGTCACCGCAAAGCCCACAAAGAGAGCAATGAAGTCCCTGGGTGGTACAAACAGGTAGATGCTGAGCTACTGGGTGAAAAGTCGTGATCTGAACCCACCATGCAATGCCTTGGAAGACAAGCCTGGTGGTCTCCTGAGCAGCCACAGCCTGAAAATCTACAGAGTGTGGTGCGGCTCGGCCCCACAGAGTCCAGTCACCATGAGCTGGAGTCAGCTAACAAGAGCTACAAGAAAGGAAGCAGGGATGCAGGGAAGGAACCATAAGCACTCTGTTAGACCCCTTAAGTATAGGAGAGAATGAGGCAAAAACCCAACAAGAACAGGACTGCAGCAAAAATGAAATCAAGAAGTGTGTGAAGGGACACATCGGACAGTGTAAGATAGGAGAAAATACCCATAAGTTATAAATTATCAGGGTTCTTGAGGGAGGGGGGAGCAGGGAGAGAGGGGACACAATCCTTGATACCAAGGATTCAAGTACAAAGCAAATGTTTTGAGACTGATGACGACAACCAATGTACGAATGTACTTCACATAATGGATGGATTTATGGATTGTGTTGAGTTGTATGAGTTCCCAGTAAAATGAAATAAAGAATAATTTTGAAAATTCAATATCCTTTGATCAACTATTCCCATGTGTAAAGGTTATCAATGAGGAAATGATTCAGAAGAAGGGACAATGTTTCCTTCAGGAGGAAGGTGAATGAAGCAACACTAGGAAAAAAAAGTTTGATTTCACTTAAATAAAGCAATTAGAGCTTTGTTCAAATGACTGTCATCAAATTTCTCTATCTCTCTCTCTGTCTTTCTGCCTCTCTGTCTCTCTGTCACACACAAACATACACACACTCACGTGCAGACACGACACATTTTATACTTTGCAAGGATAGGAGTAAACATTACTCTTACTCCATTCCTGCCATGCCTTGGTCTTCTGGAAGAGAAGTGCACACCACACCAGGCATTCTGAAAGAGAAGTACACAGCATTTTACACTTTACTTCATTTCTGTCCTGAATTTTCACATATAATGGTGCTGCAGCGACTGGCAAGGACGAGAACAATTGTGAGGATAGTGCAGGAATGAGTAGTGTTTCATTCTATCGTGCATAAGGTCGCTACGGGTTTGAACCAACGCAATGACACCTACCAATGCAGGCTGCTAAGCGAGAGGCTGGTGGTCTACCGAGAGGTGACTCGGAAGTAAGGTCTAGAATCTACTTCCTCAAAATTAGCCTTTGAAAACACTGTGAAGCACAGTTCTAATCTGACACACGTGGAGTCCCCATAAGGTCAGCTGGCTCAGGCCAACTGGGTTTTTGTGTGACTGTTTTGTGTCTAAAGATGATTTATTTAAAGGGAGCTTATTGATTCACTGGATATGTACAAATTTTTATCGTATTAAAGTTTAATATGCAATTTCCAATGGTTTATGCCTGTGCTCTTATTACTTGGTTTTGAAATAGGATGTTTGTTGACACATAAACCACTGCTTTCATGTTCCACAGAAGCAATTATGTTCTTCAACACTTCAGTTTGTTACGGCTTCTGAAGTTTCTTCTTCAGCAATTGCAGTCCCTTGATCTCAAGTGGCTGACCCTTCTCAGATGTGCATCCCTCACTAGCATGAGCCTTCTCTTTGTAGAACTGTCCATTTGCTGACTGGAATGGAGTTCGTTTTAGGCCTGAAGGATGACTTAGGGCCACAACCTCTTGGGTTCCATCAGTCTCCATCAAACCAGTTAGACTGCTCTCTTATCATTCTGAATTTTGTTCCATCATTTTCTTGCACTCTATCTAGGACTTTAACTTTTCTTTAATTTTTTTCAACACTCAAATGTATGTAAGATAGAACTTCAAAGAGTCATTGTATATTAAGAAAAACATCCCAGTCCAGTTCAGGTCAAGTCCATAAGTCTGATATTAGCCCATATGTCCAATACCAATGCATAAATTCCTCTTTAGACACATGCATTCATACAATGATGCCAAATACAGGATGATCACAGGCCTATGGATGAAAAGTCTTTTGGATCCAGTGGCAGTAGAAGCATCTTGGTGCTGGCATGGGTCTCCACGTGACATCTCCATCTCCAGGTCTCTGATTCCATCAGTGTGCTTCCATGTGACTTGGCAGCAGGACTGTCTTTCAAGGAGAGATTGTGTCCCACCTCCAGCAACTATTTACCTCCTTCGTGCCTCAAAACGAGGCCATCAAGCTGTGACCTGATTGACAGGCTAAACTGGTGACAGGGTTGCACCAGACTGTGCAACTACCACAGCCAAAATTACATTTAAAATATTTTCTTTATTCCATACTCATCGTTATTAGTTTCCCATTTTCTCCCCCAACCTCCCCAGCCATATCCCAAGGAATAATTCATCCAATTTCAGTATGTACAGTTGTATCTATCCTGGATTCCATATATAGAAAAACATGAACAAACAAAAACTAACAACAATAACAAAGTAAAACATTAAAAAATCTTAATTGAAAGCAAAGCAGAAAACATTAAAACTAGAAAAAAACTTAAATGGTTCATTAAGGATATCAAATGATAGAGTGCTAAATGTTAACCCAACTGCAATGCATTTTCAATGCATTCTACATGATGGCAAGAAAATACACATGCCTAGTCCATGGTCAGAGAGTATTCACCGGGTCTTAATTCACATGTTATATCCCCTTCACTTTTTTTTTAAAAAAATGAAACCACTTTAAAATGACTCAAAAGGTACATCAAATGATAAAGTACTACATTTTAACCTAACTATATCTGCCATAATTAATAAGTTGTGCTTCTCTCATGTGGACTTAGTTGATGTGTCACTTAGATGGTTGTAAGACACTGTACTTTCTCATAGCCAAGTTCCATCCAGTTTCCTCATCGGGCTTTTCGATAGCACCCATATCTTCAGTGATGTCTTCATGAAAGGGCAAACACCAAACAAAGCAATGTCATAAGAAATAGTCTTTCATAGCCATGTCATATGAACTAATTAAGGCTAGAATTAAATACAAGCCCAAAGTTCATTCATGCATGTAGGGTTTATGAATGCCTCCGGTTCACCATACAGATATTGTTACCATTATATGTTAGAGAACATTATATATCATCCCCTGGATGTAACACTTCTTTTTAACTTTTTTTGTGTGTTTTGGGCATCACTGCCCTCTGGTGGTGGGAGTAGGAGGCCCAGCCTTTGCTCCTGTGGAGTTGGAATTGAACCTCCATCCCAGCGGGCCACAGTCCCGCACATAACCACTACGCCACCGGGGCTCAGCCTGTGTGTAACACTTCAATTGCCATCCAATCAATGTTGATTCGCAGTGACACTCTAGGGGAGGATAGAACTTCCCATGTGAGTCACTAAGCTGACAAATATTTACAAGAATATTTCCTTCTCTTTCGGAGCTGGCTGGTGGCTTCAAAAGCAAACCCTGCAGATAGTAGTACAGTGTGTAACCACTGCACATTAATAGTGTCATTAGTTTAGTCAATGGTATAGAATTTTAAACATTGCTGTGGAAAGGGAAATTATGTGATTATAATACAGTAATTAACCAGAGTACATGAACTGATTGCATTGCCCCAAAACAGCCTTTAAATAGACTCCAGCCTAAAAAGAAGGTTTGCAGGGACATACATGGGTTTCAAACCCCAAAACTGTAGTCCTCAACATTAAGGCGGAATGGCCACATCTATGTTCTGAAAAATGGATGAGGCATGGGAAGTGCATCGCTAAATGACTTGGCCACCTGATTATTTCTTCAGCAGGAATCTCTGTTCTCCTGTAAAATCCTTAGTAATACCCCTGTGCCTTGCTGTTGGAAAAGAGATGTGACTGGGGTGGGAGGATGACAAGGGAAGCATGTAGGTACCAGTAACAATCATAACATAAGACATTCCCTGGAAAGTAAACATCATTCTCACCTAGAAGTAAACTTGTTAGTTCATATATTTCCTGGAGAGGGAAGAGAATTCTTAGTAGCAGAAAGCCACTTCATTAAAGAGGATTTTACACCTTAAACAATCTAAGCTTAATTTCCCTCCAAGGAGGCAGATATACTCTCTTTAGCCACTGAGCCATATGGCATGTGCTCAATGATAGCCTTTGTGTTCCCAGCTTCACACTTCTCTGATCACCTCCTGACACATTTATTGGTCATGAGGAATAAAACAGGAAACTGGAGTGTTGCTTCTCTCTAACTTGTCTGTGGAGCAGACCTGTTTCAGCTCTGTGTAACTGCATCATAACTAGAGCCCCTCTAGCTATTAATACTCCTCACATCAGATTCTCTGTTAATGTGGGACCAGCAAATCTAGGATGGGTAAATATGTAGCCAGGGTAATTAAACAGGTTGCAGATGAGTATTGTTTGATCTGAAAAACATTCTTATAGGGTTCCAGAGGGTTGTGTCCTGGGGACTGTAGCTATTTGTGGAGTGTTGCCAGGTAGCAGCTAATTATAACACTGACACACATTTTTTTTTCTGGAATTAGTCCCTAGGGATTTTCCACCAAGCCTTTCAGTTGGAGAACCGCAATAGTCATCACCCATCACATGGTGGCTCCCAAATGAGGTCTTCTTGGTAGCACCTTTGGAGACAACAACTCAACTTACCATGGCATGAAAGCTAAAGTTTGACAACTCTATGTGTTTTCATGCAACGAGTCTCAGGGATGTGGGCATTAAACCTGCCCAGGTTTTACAAAGCAGAATCTTCACCAGATTAAGAGAAAAATCAGTGAAAGTATAGACAAAGTCAAGGAAAGCAAAGACATAACTCCAGACATAAGTTCTCAAACTTACTTGTTCCACTGCCCTCTTTACTGGGAAAAAATTATGCAGGGCCCCTCTGGCAATAAAATTCTCTTGTACTATGTGGCAGTCGTGTGCTTATGTTAATTTTATTATTGAAATGTAGGGGTGGAGTCTAACCTGTTAATCTGGTGATAGGCATTGAGTAGCCAATGAGGCCTCTATGTGGGCATGGCTTTCTCCTGAGACTTCTGGGAAATCTCATGATATTTCCCTCATGAAGATGAGAAGCTATCTCTCCAGTTGTTGGGATGATGAATCACGGACAGGACAAGTTGGCAGCCTCCAAGAAGCTGGAGTAGCCGGCGGAGAGACCACACACGGCTTTGCCCTGATGGAGCCAGACCTCTGAGGCTGGGGCAACCACATGGAGACCTCTGCCAGCGATGAGTTGCTTCTGCTGTTGATGGACCCTGAGCCCTGGAAGCGAGGAGCCAGGTGGAGATCCTTGCCAGCGCCGGGACTCTGCACCCACTGACCTGTGACTTTGTGAGTTAGAAGGAGACATTATAAACTGATTTTGAGCATAAAGGTTAATATCGTACTAATGACTTTGAACTGGACTGGGCTCAATGTCCTGCTCCTCTTGTATATAAACCTTTTCCTTATATCTATATGCGTGTCCTTGAATTCACTCCTCTAGCCTACCCGGACTAACACATACTGTAAGTCCATAACCCAGGGTGAAGTATAAGTATTTGCATTTGCAGCCCCTAGTTTCATTCCAGCATGTACCATGCATGCACATGCACACACACACACACACACACCAGGAGGAAGTAATAACCACTTTTGTAAATACTGATCCAAAAGATTTCAGGGAAAGGCATCAAGAACAAATTGATAAAATAAATTAAAATTAGCATATAAAACAGTAAATAGAAATACAGAAGATTCATATGAACATTTCAGAAACTTGATGAGTAGCCCTCTAAGGTGTGTCTATTTGTGTCTCCTCCAGTGGACCACAGGAAGCTACGTCTCTGGCACTGTGAGGACAGAGGCAATAGATAGGGTTCTGAAAGGAGTCACATTAGTAGGTCCTGTCTAGAACAGGAGAAAGATAGGGACAAATCACAAAATCATGAAAAATATCAGGCTTACTCCCATAAAGTCTTAGTCACCTTCAGAACTGTATTCAGATCTATTTTCAGTCAAACAGCAAACTTGGCAATGAGGGGCACAATAACACTAGGAAGGTACACACACCTAAGAATAATCAACCACTTGAGACGATAAAGGCGGCATTTGCCCAAGGACAATATTCCAAAGGCAGGAAAGAAAGGAAAATGGAAATGGGAGTGGGACCAGTAGTGTTACATTCTATGGATTGCAATCAATGACATGAAACAAAGTGTGTATGAATTGGTCAGTGAAAATTGATTGGCTTCACCTAATTTACAATAAAAAGTAAAAAAATATGAAATTTAAAATCAGCCATTAGAGATCCAGTTGCTACACTAATACACATGAGGTTACCTTGAGGTGAAACTGCAGGAAGTACACTATTGGTGTTGGTTTTTAAGGATGGGAAGAAAGGTTCCATAGTTTGTATTTGTGTCTCACAGATGCTCACATCTTTCCTCTCTTTGCTGTCAGTGGTACATTTCTGAGTCAAGTTGGGCAAATGAAAGCTACTCAACTTAACTATAGTTTTTTCCTGGGCTATGTGGTGAGATTGATTCCACCTTCCACTTCCACAGGTGTTGGTTGTCAACTTTCATGAGGACTCTCTTTGGACTACGTAAATCACTCATGAAATCCCACTGAGTGATGGTTTATGTTCTCTGGATAGACAGATTATCTGTTGAAAAGAATTTTAAGCATTTTATTGAGAGCTCTTACAGATATTATTATAATCAGTGGTTCCCTTAGATCTGCCATCACTGTACAATTGTTGTCATCATCATTTACAATCCATTGTCTATTTTCTTGAACTTCTTGATATCAGTTCCCCTTTATCCCTTCCCTCCCCTAGCCCCCAGGAAACCTTAATAAATTATATATTGTTGTTGTTGCTATTGTTGTTTTGCCATAGCTTCCACCATCTAATGAATCCATTCACCTAGAATTCTGAAGTTCTTTTCCCTCCAGTGGGGTTATACAGTCATCATTGCTATCAGTTCTCCCTTCACCCTCTGTCTGCCTCTCTTCCCATGCCCTCGGGGAATCATTGCTCCCATTGCTGTTTCTGAAGGGGTTAACTATCTTGGGTTTCATGCTTCGAAAGATATTACTTGTACCAATGTATAAACGTGGGTCTAGCAAGATTAGTGGGGTAAAACTAAGGCCATAATAGAGGGAGGAGGAAATTCTAGAGAACTAGAGGATAGTTGTGTGTTTCATCATTGCTCTACTGAGCTCTGAATGTATTGTCCATTCTTGTGGCCCTTCTGAGAGAGACTGTCCAATTATCATGCAAGTGGGCTCTGGGTCTTCATTTTGCCTATGCTCCTTCATATCAATTTGATTCCTTGTTTCTGAATGTCTGATAACTCTTCCATCGACACTTCATGATCATACAGGCTGATGGGCTTTGTTGTTTCCTCCAATCCTGATATGGAACTCTTCTTCATACAGTCCAGCTTCTCAGACTATTTGCTTAGCATATAGATTGAATAAGTATTTTGAAGGATACAACAATGGCACACATATTCCCTGACTATACACTGTGCAGTACTCCCTTGTCCTGTTTGCACAACTGTCTCTTGAATTATGTACAGGCTCTGCATGAGCACAAGTAAGTGTTCTAGAATTCCCTTTTTTCCCAAGATTATCCACAGTTTGTTATGAGCCACACAATGAAATACCTGGGCATAGTCAATAAAATGCAACTAAATATCTGTCTGGTTTTCTCTGCTGTGAACCACGATTCATCTGACTTCAGTAATAATATCCCTTGTTCTTTGGCCTCTTCTGATTCCAGGCTGTCAATGTACCACTGCAACAAATTGGGGATGACCTTAAGAAAATTTGTACTTGCATGTAATATTAACGACACCGTTCTAGAGTTAGAGCGTTCTGTTGCGTGACCTTTCTTTGGAATGGGTACAAATATGGATTGCGTTCATTCAGTTAGCCACATCACTGTCTTCCAAATTTCCTGGCATAGATGAGCAAGTGCTTTCAGCTTCTTTAGCTAGTTGAAACATTTTAATTGGTGTCAATGCCTACAGCTTTTTTTTGCCAGTGCCTTCAGTGCAGCTTGGACTTTTTCATTAGTGCCATTGGTTCTTGATCATATGCTACCTCTTGAAATGACTAGATACTGACTAGCTCTTTTGGGGACAGTGACTCTGTGTATTCTTTCCATTTTCTTTTGCTATTTCTAGCATAGTCCAATATTTTGCCCATAGACTCTTTCAATATTGCAACATGAGGCTGAATTTTTTTCTTTAGCTCTTTCAGTTAAAGATAAACTAGGCATATACTTCCTTTTCGGTTTTTAAACTCTAGGTCATTATACATTTTACTATAATGTTTGACTCTGTCTTCCAGAGATGTCCTTCCTCATTTTGTATTCAGCGCTATGAGTTCATCATTTGGGATTTTATGATCAGCTCGTTGACTTCTGCCAGTTGCCTTAGTAACTCTATGATAACAGCAAGTTTCAGTCTCTTCTGACATCACTTTTATCCTTTCTTTCTTTACTATCTTTTTAATGCCATTATGCTTTCTTCATGCATGATGTTCTTGATGTGATCCCACAGTTCATCAGGTCTTCTCTCATTAGTATTCTTGGAATGTTCTCTAAATTCAGTGGGATACCAGCAAGTGCATGTTTTAGCTCTCTTTGACTTGTTTTCATTTCTTTTTTTTTAGCATCACTGCCCTCTGGTGGTTGTGGGAGCTACCCAGCCTTGCTCCCAGAGAACTGCTGCTGGATTTGAACCGCCAAGCCAATGGGCTGCAGTCCCACACTAACTTCTAGGCCACCAGGGCTCAGCCTCATTTCTTTCAACTTCAACCTGAACTTGCATTTGAACAGTTGATACTTTGTACCATAGTCAGTCCCTGACCAGGTTTTAGATGTTGATGTGCTTCTCCATCTTCTCTTTTCACAAATGTAGTTAATTTGATTTCTGGCTATTCTATCTGGAGAAACTTTTGGATTGTTGGGAAAAGATTTGCAATGAAGAAACTGCTCTAGCAAAATTCTGTCATGAGATCTCCAGCTTCATTCACCAACACCATATTTTCCATAAATAACCAATGCAGCTTAATTGCATATTTGATCAAATTCAAGTTAAAGGTGTTGGTAGAAATCTTCAATTTCGGTGTTTTAATTTTCCTGAATTTCTTTCCTTAGCATATAAAGCTAGTGATTAATGTTTTCATTTCTTTGAAGAAGGATGCTGAAATCTGAATCAGAATTGCATTACATTTATGCATTGTTTGGCGTAGTGACGTTTTTACTATACTTAATCTTCTAATCCATGAATATGGAACATTATTTCATTTATGTAGCTCTCTTTTAGTTTATTGAAATAATGTTTTGAGGATTTCATTATACAAGGCTTTTGTTTATCTGGGTAGACTTATTCTTAACTATTTTATGTTTTGAGGTGGTTCCTGTGTTATTGCTTTCTTAATTTCCTTTTCAGGGTGTTATCCCATAGTTTAAAGTATTCATATTGACTTTGGTGTGTTGATCTTATACCCTGCCACTTTGTTGAATTTTACAATTAGTTCCAGTAATTTCTTGTTGAGTCTTTGGAATTTTCTACCCACAAGATCATATCATTTGCAAAAAGAAAGAGTTTGCTTCTTTGCCAATTTAAATCCTTTTGATTTACTTGTTGTCTAATATCTCTAACTAAGACCTCTGGGACTTTATTAAATAAGAGTGGCATTCAAGGTGAGAAAAGGCTTCCTTCTCTGGCTTTCGTCACAAGGAGAATGCCTTCCATTTCTCCCTGTTGAGTGAATTGCTGACTGCTAGTTTGTGAATATGGCCTTTATTATGTTGAGACATTTTCCTTCTATGTCTATTTTAATGAAAGTTTTATCAAAAATGGAATTTTGTTTTTTGTCAAATGCCTTTCCTACATTAATTGATATGATCCTAGTGCTCCTTTTGTTTTATTTCTATAGTGGATTATATGGTTCTTCCAATTGTTGAACGATCTTTGCTTACCTGATATAGATCCCACTGGATCATGAAAAAATCTTGCTATTGTTATCATTGTTTTATTTGCTTAAGTTGCTCCATTTTAGGAGACCTTTCTTGTACATATTGCTACCTCTACAGGTCTATCTAGACAAGGTAGACTGAACAAAGAGGTTGGCGGTAAAAATGACAGGACTGATGGCTCCAGGGTAGGGGACATTGAAGAGGGGGAGGAGGGGGAAAGGTGGTGATGTCGACCAGCCCAGGAAAAAGGTAATAACAATTGATATAAATGCAGGGACAAGGTGGGTAAGAGAAGGCCAATAGGGATTGATTAAGACTAATATAACAGAGAAAAAATTCTGAAACACAAATGGAGAGTGAGCATGATAGTGGGACAAGAGGGAAGCAAATGGAAATAGAGGAAGGAATTGGGGGATAATGAACATGTATAGAGGTTCAAATACAGGTATGTACATAGGGGCATATATTTATAAGTGAGGATGGGGAAAGAAATTAATGTGTATACTTATAGGGTTAGTAGTAGGACAACAGATGGGCATTGGACTCAAGTATCTCCTTGGTTCAAGAACACTTTGTTCTATTAAATTGGCATTCCAAGATGCTCACCTTTCCGACATGATCACTGAAGACAAATGTGTGCATAAGCAAAGGTGGTGAAGAAGCTGATGGTGTCCGGCTATCAAAAGATGGAGCGTTTGGGGACTTAAAGGCTTGAAAGTAAACAAGCAGCCATCTAGCTCAGAAGCAACAAAGCCCACATGGAAGAAGCACACTAGCATGTGGAATCATGAGGTGTCAAAGGGATGAGATATCAGGCTTCAAAAACACAAAAGCACAACTTTGCATGCTCACTTTCCTGATATGATCCCTGAGGACAAATGTGTGCATAAGAAGATGTGGTGAAGAAAGCTGATGGTGCCCGGCTACCAAAAGATATAGTGTCTGGGGACTTAAAGTCTTGAATAAACAAGCGGCCATTCAGCTCAGAAGCAATAAAGCCCACACGGAAGAAGCACACCAGCCTATGTGATCATGAGGTGATGAAGGGATCCGGTTTCAGGCATCAATGAGCTAAAATTATATTATTATTAATAAGGGGGAGTACAGATTGGGGACCCAAAGCCCATCAATAGGTGAGGTGACATCCTTTTGCAGAGGGGTTACAAGTAGGAGATGAGTCAGTTAAGGTACAGGGTAGGAGCTATGAAATATGCAACCTTCCTCTAGTTCCCATGCTGCCTCCCACCCACTATCATGACCCCAATTCTACCACATAAATCCAGCTAGACCAGGAGATGTACAGTGAAGTTGGAAATATGGGAAATTTAGGATAGATGAGCCATCAAGACAGTAATAGAAGTGGTAATACCAGGGGGCTGGAGGGATGGAGGAATAGAAAGGGAGAACCAACTTCAGGGATCTGCACATAGCCTCCTCTCTGGGGCGCGGACAACAGGGAAGTGAGTGTTGGGACACATTGCACAGTGTACAGGATGAAAAAATAATTTGTAAATTACTAAGGGTTCAAGGGGAAGGGGGGAGGAAGGGTAATATAGGGAGCTGATAATGGTGGCCTGGAGGGAGGGAGAATGTTTTGAGAGTGATGATGGCAATGGGTGTGTAAAAGTGGCCTGCACACAACTGATGTTGTTAAGGATTGTGATGGGAGTTGTAGGGGCCCCCTAATAAAATGATTCATTAAAAAAAGGGGGGAGGGGAAAGGGGAGGGGTTTTTTTGTTTTGTTTTATTTTTTAAAGAGGAGCTTGTATCAAGGGCTCAAGTGGAAAATGTAGGGAAATGTATGTGGAAACATGTGTGCAAATGTGCTTGATACAAATGATGTACTGAATGTTGTAGTAGCTGTAAGAGCCCCCAATAAAATTTTTAAAAAATGTTTTTCTGAATTCTATTGGCTAGAATTTTATGTAAAATTTTGGAATCCATATTAATAAGGAATACTGATTTGAAATGCTCTATTCTGGTAATGTCTCTGTCTTATTTTGGTATCAGACTTACACTCACTTTGTAAACTAAGAGCAGGAGTTTGCTGTCCTTTCCATATTCTAGATTAGTTTGTGTAGAAATGGTGTCAACTCTTCTCTGCATGCTTGGTAGATTCCCCAGTTATGCCATTTAGGTCTGGATTTGTTGTTGGGAGATTTTTAATGATCTGATCTATTTCTTCTTGTGTTAAAGGTCTATTACATTTTATCTACATCAGGCTTTATTAATATATATAGGCAACCTATATCTAGAAATATTCCCATTTCATCTGGGTGTTCAAATTTGTTAGAATGCAGTCATTCATAATATAATATAATTATCATTTTTCATTTTGGTTAATTATGTGGTGATGTCATTCATTTTGTCATTCATTGATGTTATTTTTATCTTCCCCTTTTTAAAAATTAAACTTCCCAGTGGTTTGTCGATGTTGTTACTCCATTGTATTGTTGGGTTTTTCTATTATTTTTCTTTTTCTAATTCATTTATGTCTCCTCTAATTTTTACTATTTATTATCTGATGGTAGCTAAGGGTTAATTTTATTGTCCTTGTTTTAATTATTGAAAATGTTGGTCTAAGATATTCATTTTACAAAGAAAAAAAGAAGAAAGATGTGCACTTTGGTTCTTTTTTTATGAGGTATGTACATATTGCTATCAATGACCCTCAAGTAAAGCACTGCTGTCCCAGAAACTGAGAGAGCCTGTCCTAAAGTGTCCCTGTGAGTGAAATGACTCAATGATACTGTGACATCCTGCTTTTGCTATGTCACCAAGGTTTTTGTTTATATTTGCATTCTTGCTTGTATCTAGGATTTTGTTTCTCAACACCGTTTTATTGGGGGTTGATACAGATATCTTATCACTCCTTAGTTCAATCACATCAAGTAGTATTATACAGCTGCTGGCACACTCAGTTTCAAAACATTCTTTTCCTTCTTAATCTCCCTGATATCAGCACCATTTCACCCCACCACTAGCACCACTATTGTACCTCCCAGAATCTAGGAATTTTTTTTCATTATTTCATCAACTACCCAATAGTTTTTAAGTAGGGTGTATATCATTTTCTAAGTATTTTACTTAATTTGCTTGATCATCCTATTATTGATTTCTAATTTTATAGTATTGAAATCTGAGAAAATAGTTTGTAACATCTTAATGTGTTAAAACTTATTAATGCTTAGTTTGGGGCCTAACATATGGTCTGAAGTATGTTCCATGTATGCTGAAAAAGCATATTGTGCTATTGTTGGTGAGTGTTTCTTATAAGTCTAAGTAGACATGATAAAAGTTGTCTGAGGCCCCCAATAAAATGATTTAATTAAAAAATAATCATCTCACTCAGAGAAGAAATAGGGAAAATTGATAACATTTTGACTGTTTATACATTGAACAGTGGAGACACTGGCCACTGGTATCTCTTCACTCCCTTTACCTTTTCACCCGCTGCCCTTTGATGGGAGGTAGAAACAGCCCAAGCCCCTCCACGGCGGACTCAATTCCTGTCATCCTTGTTCAGAGACAGGTGCTGGGAGGGGTGGAGGGGAGAGGGCTTTGGAGTGGGGTGGGGGGCGGGGAAGACTCGAAGCCCACCAAGAAGGTCAGGCAGCACATTCGCCTGGGCAGAGGAACGCGCTCTGCAAAGACTGAGAGGCCAGGGGCCTGAGGTAGCCACAGCGAGGCCTCGTCCAGCTCATCAAGGGTCGGGTAATGAGGTCAGTGTGAAAACAACTGGAAGGCCTGTTCCCCAGGAAACCCAGGGAGAGTGGAAAAGACTGACCTTATGTTGCAGAATCCAAACCCATTGAGTCAATTGCCAGAAAACATGACGTGACCTTTCAGAGGCAGTGAGCAGCGCATCGAGAGCAGCCCGCCCTGCTCTCTCCCGTTCCCTTGCTGCCCTGAAGGCTGCACGTCACCGAAATCATCGCCCCGCTCCAGCTCAGGTTCCTTTAATGAGACTCGCACGGCGTCGAGCTTGTCCCTGGAGAAGATGACACATACCCGTGTGCACGTGAATATATGCCAACATACCTGTAGAAACACATACTGAGTGGGTGCACACTGCATTTATTTCAATCTCTTTCAACTTAACCTGTCATGTTGGGTATGGACTATTCATGTGGGATGATTTTTTTCAGTACAAGTCTTGGATGCACTGCATATTTTTCATGAGAAATGAGCGTCACAACCTCATGCATACAAAACCCTCGGCCCACTTGAGAGCGCAAAGCCACTTCCCAGGCAATGTTGCTGCAGACCTGCAAAACCCAGCAGGCCAGTTCTCTTCCAGACACCTCCAGCTCTTGGCACCTCCACGAGTTAAGTTTGCAGAGCAAAACTGTACGCCCCAGGGCTTTCGACAGCTGATTTGGCAGAAGTCCGTCGCCAGGCCTTTCTTCCAAGGAGCTTGTGGACATCCTTTGTGTTTACAGACTAGCTTGTTCACTGTGTGCACCTCCCAGTGTCTTCTGGGGTCTGGAAGGGAAAAGGCTGTGTCTCTGGTGTCTGCTGGTGGGTTCAACCCAAGCAACCATTCAATGGGACAGAGCCCTAGTTAGTGACCTCTCCCCATAAAGATAGCAGCCTACACAATCCTTTTTTTGGGGGGAGGGGTACTGCATTGTCTTACAGGGTTACTGTAAGTCAGGAGGGACATGACAGTATCCTACATGTACCTCCCTCCTTGCCACACCCCGAAAGAATCTGGGTCAAGAACATCTGTCTTAGAATTTGAAGCTTTTTACTTAAGGAGAGAAAGTGTCCACTATTGTAATTGGGGCTCCAAATGTAATCCATAATGTTTACCTTGGAAGCCCCTGCCACTTTTGACTGATTCACTGGAAAAAGAGTCTAATTGGTCTAATTAATTGTGCCAGTCCATTTACTAGACCGTGGCCACTACACATCATCACCAACCCTGCGAAAGACTTTTGTAAAGTGTCTGCTGTTCTAAATTTAGTTCCAGAAAAGTAAAATAGTCATCATGGGAGAACAGAACATGTTAGCATTTCATATAGAAGCTGAAAAATACAATCACATTTTTTAAAAGGAGATGTGTATAAAAGAAGTCTATTTGTGCCCAATGCATGGTTTTATTTTTGTTGCTGAGGTAAGACAGCAGCAGCAGTAACAGGGTAAGTGAATGGGCACTGCACATGTTGAACTTCTCAGTGGATAATGGGTGTTGAGATTACCCACCCCCTATTCTGTGTTTTTCTTAAACCTTCAAATGAGAAATGGGGGAGTTAGGAGAGCCCCCCCCCCCAGAAACTATGAAATTTGTTCCCTACAGATTATAAAATATATTCAACAATCATTAGAAAATGCAATTACTACTTTATCACATGAAACTGTCTCTCCCTGTTGGAGGTTGATTCTTTTGTAGGTTTATGATAGCTCTAGGTCACGTTTTATGGATCACCTGCAGAAACAGCTTTCCTGGAAGTTTCCATCAAGGTGAGCTTAGCAACCAGGGGATCAGGGAACCTGGGATGTGGTGTGGCCTCCTTCTCCTTAAGCTGGAAGATCATAATTCTTGGCCCTCCTGAGAGGACAGCTTTAGGGAAGCCCCTGGTGGAGAAGTCTTAAGGGTCCTGTTTTCTGCAGGGGAGCTTCATGAAATTTGTAAACAGGGAGTCCAGACTTGTAGTCCAGTCAGCAAGGAATAAAAAATCATGGGGAGCTAAAGTTGCCCTCAAACCACCCTAAAGTGATGTATTATGTATAATATTATAATACCTACCACATCGGAGAATGTACTGTGTGCTCGCACCATTCCAATCTTAAGAGATAGATATGATCGTTAGTTCCATTTTACAGGCGTGGGTAAGTGAGACATCAGGAAACGGAGTTACCTTCATCCAAGGTCACTGTCAATGGTGAATCAAGATGTGAACCTTGAAAGTCTGCCCCTAGAGTCCTCATTTTAACTCCTTCCTGCCACCTCTCACAGCATCAGTAAGAGATGATGTGCATATAAGCATAGAATATCCAATACGCAGAGAAATGAAGAGGAATCCTGCATACCTTCTGGTGGAGTGTCCCCAACCCCCACCCCAGCAATTCCAGTGAGTGATCCCTTCTCTCTAGCAAGGAGTTCAGAGGGGTGAATGTGAGTAAGTTAGGGTGATGCCCATCTTTTGGGATTCCAACACGAGTGACAGGACTTTACTCATCAGCCCTGAATGACATTAGCAGCTGCCTGCAGGAGAACTCCTTCTTCCCCAAGAGGGAGACAGTAAAATCAGGGCAGCACATGTGGTCTAAGGATGTGGCATAGCGACCAACTGGCTCTGAGCCCCACCTTTGAAGGAGTTCAATCCCACGGTAGGATTCACCATTGACAAACCTCGTGCTCAGGTCACATGCCGTGACTTCTCTCTTTCATTGTACATGTAACAAGAGCAATGAACACTCAATGCTATGGATAGCACAATTAATAATGCCCCCCTCACCCCACTGTTTATACCCAAAAAGCATTCAGGATATAGAGGCATCACACAGTAATATCACAGAATTGTTCCTCTGCAGACACTGAGCATAAGTGAAATCAAAATCTGGATGAGGGTTGAGATACACTAAACATGACAACCAAAGAAGTTTCTCAGAACCCATTCTTATTTCATAGACTGAAGTGATAATTAAATATACAGAAAGCTTTCTTGTTAACAGAAAAACATGCTGGGATTCTGTAGCATTGCCAGGAGAGAAGGGGTGGCTTTGCCCTCAGAAAGTTTACAGCAGAGCAGTATGATATGCTTCAGCTTGAATGGGGCAGAGTTTTCATGTTGGCAACCCAGAGAGAGATTTGTCTCTCATCAGAAGACCCACAATAATCAATGGCCAAAGACTGATATATAAAGTGGACTTGTCCGGATTAACTGCAGAGGCTTGATGGGGCTGTTGTCTGAGAATGGACAGCAGATGATCTCCCTGAGGGAGAGGAGGCTGTTGATGGACACAGTCTAGGGGGCCTGGCTCATGGTAGTCACATGTGCAAAGGAATCTTCCTGCACGCTTACAGACCACACCACTGTGATTAGGGGGGGTTCATCAGCTGCTTTTCAGAGTAGATAGCCAAGTTTTTCTTTGTAGTCTGTCTTAGTCTGGCAGTTCTACTGAAACCTGTTCCGTGTCATAACAACATGAAAGCCCCCACTGACAGACAAGTAATAGCTATGCATAAAGTACATTGGCCCAGAATTGAACCTGAGATACTCAGTATAATGAATCTTTTGAGACCCTAAAATAAAAGCAAAGATGCAGACCAGATCAGAAGAGGCTTGCTCAGCCAAAAAGCCTTAAAACACTGTTGCCTGTCCTAAAAAGAACCTTGTCAAAGGGCATCATCTCCTTAAGCTCCTGATGTCCAGGGTATGGTCCCAAGAACCCCGAAAACTGATGTCTTCCCTGCTGCACACATTGTCCTTCAGTCCCCTGTGTCATCTTTACAAGTAACTCTTCTCCTTGGTCTGAGGGGCTTGCTGTTAGCTGCACCAAATAAAGAAATGACAAAGTCAGATAGGCCCAGGCAAACTCCTCCTTCAAAGCAAGCCCTTTCTCCAAGCCTGCAGTGCTTACTGGCCTCTCAAGAAAATCAATTCAAGCCTATTTCCAGTCCTTGGAATATCTTCGGAGATCTCTTTGGAAATATTCACTTTCTTTCAAGTGATTCTGTAGGACTCTAATGTCATCTGTAGTGTGTTGAATTAGCAATTATAATTCTCTGAAAACAGCTTGTGCTAGTGCCTCTCAGTTCCTAACCCACCCTTTTATAGTGTACTCTGTGATACTGGGGCAGACTAACAAACCTTGTCCCTCCTTCGCCTGCTCTGCCACTAGGGGGCAACAGAAGGAAAATTCAGGGCTAGAGGGAGAAAAGATAGGTCATCTGTGCCCCTCAGCAAAAAACATGTGCCTCCACCTTGTCACTTCTCCCTGAGAACCTCTTTGGACACTTATCAGCATCAGAGAAGCCACAAGCTTGCCTAGGACACCTGCGACTCAGCTCCTACCTGCTGCTCAAGTTCTGTCTGTAGCCAAGTGTACTCACTCCTTGAAGTCTGTTTTAGTTCGTCGGACTCAAACATACCAAATGCATGATCATAAAGACAAGGTCATGTTGTCGTACTATGTTAGATGTGTCAATGTTATGTTGGAAATGTGGATGTCATGAACTGGACCTGACTCGGTGGCAGCAAGCCCACTGTCACTGAGTTGATCCCAACTTACGGGGACTCTAGAAAACAGAGTGGAGCTGCTTCTTCTCCCAAGGAGTAGCTGGGGACTTCAACCCACTGAATTTTCAGTTAACGGCACAATGCTTAACCCACTGTGCCACAAGGGCCCCTCCAAACCCACTATAGTGATATCTGTATCACTGCACCATAACACATCTCCACAGGAGCGCTGAGGGACATTTTGTAGGAAATGCACCCTTTCAGAATTCCTTTAAGTGATTGAGAACAGACAATGAATCACAGCCCTTGCTAGAAAGCTAGCCACAGTTCTGTATAAGTTTCCTGAGGATGCTTAACAACGTACCACAAGTTCTGGAGAGCCGAGTCTGAAATGTGCCTGCGGGGGCTAAAATCAATGTGCCAGAGGCAAGTGTTCCTCTCTGGACACTTCAGGAGAGAATCAGTTGCTCTGAATTTTCACTGTTCTACAGGCAGCCCACATTCTTTGGCTCATGGGCCCACCCTCTATGTACAAAGCAAGCAGAGAAACATATTCTTTTCTCTTCGACCTTCTGCTTATTTTTAATAAAAAAAAAAAACCTGTAATAACACAGGGTCCATCCATGTAGTTTAATGTAATCTCCCCATCTCAATGTCCTTAATTTAGATTCTTCTGAAAAGTCCCTTTGATCATATAAAGCAGCATGTTCACAGGTTCTGGGAATTGATATTGGAATAGCTTTGAAGGCCCATTACTCAGGCTACCACAATCTCTTATAGTTCCTTATATTATTTTGCTGTGTTGTGTCCTGCTTCTCTTAATACAGAATATATTGCCAAGTGCATGCAGCTCCTTCATACAGCTCTGCTTGCTGATCAGGTTTCCCATGGGAAGCAGGCTGTGAGGTGGAGATTTGCATGCTGGTACTGTCTGAGGGAGTGGTCCCAGGACAGACATCTGCAGACAGAGAAGGTCTCCTGGGTGAGTCATGGGTGGAGAAGCACCTTGTGCTTGGTTTATGCTCTGCTCTCACCATCTTGAAATTCTTTTTTTTTTTTTAGGCATCACTGCCCTGGTGGTGGGAGTAGGAGGCCCAGCCTTTGCTCCTGTGAGCGGGAATTGAACCTCCGTCCCAGTGGGTCGCAGTCCCGCACACACCCACTACGCCACCGGGACTCAGCCCATCTTGAAATTCTTAATAATTTATAAACAATCCAAAACAAAATAAAATCACTTCCATAAAGACAATTCTGACTCACAGAAAACTATGTAAGATTTCTGAGGCTATAAATCCTTATGAGAGGAGATAACTATACCCTTTTACCACAGAGTTGTGGGTATGTTTGAACCACAAACATTTTGGTTGGTAAGTAGGCCAGTGCTTACCTGACAGTGCCATCATGCCTTTTTTTTTTTTTTTTTTGGTATCACTGCCTTCTGGTGGTGGAAGTAGGAGGCCCAGCCTTGCTGCTGGATTTGAACCTCCAACCCAATGGGCCGCAGTCCCGTGCACAACCACTATGCCACCGGGGCTCAGCCCCATCTTTCATAAACATTTTACACTGGGTTTTCCACATTAGGAAGCCCATCTTGCGTGAGGGTAATAAAAGCACAGCATTGGGCAAAAAAGGACATTGGACACAATCTGGCAAAGACTTTAGTTGGTTTCTAAAACTCCAGAAGTAGGAGAATCCACAGAGCTGCTTGCCTTGGCATAGAGTGAGTCTTTAATGATCAGACTTCAGAGTCGGACAACTTCAGGCCAGGCATGAGCTCAAGCAAATGCCAAGGGCTTGACCTAGAAACGGACTCAATGGAGAGTTGTCTGAAGTGATTATTCCCAGCAACTGGGGAAAAGAGAGCCTAAGTCTTGGAGTGGTTATAATAAACAGTACATATGCAGTGTTGACTCCAACTCCATGAATTTTAACATATTTTTAAAGTTTTTATTTGGGGCTCTTACACATATTATTACAATTCACAGTTCCATTTGAGCAGGCATAATTGTACAATTGCTGCCAACATCATTTTCAATACATGGTCTTTTCTTCTTGAATTCCTTGATATCAACCCCCTTTTATTTCCTCCCTCCCCGACCTTGCTACTTCCGTGAACCCTCAATATATTACTCCTTATTAAGGGAGTTGCCATAACTTCCACAATTCCATGTATCCAATCACCTAAAAATCTGATGCTCTTTCTCTTTGAGTAGGATTAAGCAGGAACCATTGTTATCAGATTCCTCTTCCCCGGTTTTCCCATCTCTTTCTGAATACTCAGGGAGTCATGTCCCTTACTGTTTCTCGAGGGTTTATCTATCTTCACTTTTGTGCATAGAAATATCTTGATTGCACCAATGTACATATGCAGCTCTAGCAAGATTCGTGAGGTGAAACTTAGGACATAATAGTGGGAATAGGAAATTTTAAAGCATTGCATACTTCATCAGTGCTCTACCGCACTCTGGATTTATTGTCCCTTGGGTGTGGCCCTTCTGTGAAGGACCATCCCATTATTTTACAGATGGGTTTTAGGTTTCCACCCTGCCTGTGTTCCTTCACATCAGTTTGTTTACTTGTTTTTGAACTTTTGATGCCTACTCCCATTAACACTTGTGCTAGTGCAAGTTGACTAGAGAAACAAGGAGACTCGTAAATGTATAGGAAAGAGCTAGTTTTATATCAAAGAGTTGTTGACATTAATAAAACATCCCAGGCCAGTCCAGATCAAGTACACAAGTATGGTAATAGTCCATATATCTGATACCAGTCTATAAATTCCCCTTCAGGCTCACACAACACATGCAATGATGCCAAATGCAGGAAAACCACAGGCCAGTGGGTGGAGATTCTTATGGATCAGGAGTGGTGGGAGCATCTCAGCACTAGCATGGGTCTCCACGTGGCTTCTCCAGCTCCAGCTCTGACTGGAAACAGCATGGCTCCAAGTGTCTTGTCAGCAGAAAGATAAAGCAGAGAGTGTGAGTCTGACTTCCAGTGAGTTATTAATCTCCTTATCTCTTCCAGATGAGGTCATCAAGGTATGACCTGATTTTACAGGCTAAACTATATACCTTCACTCTTAATATCCTCAAGTTGACACCAGATTATATTGCACAACACTTCATGATCACATAGGCTGGCCTGGTTATCTTGATATATATATATATATATATATGTAAACATATCTTTATCTATGTAATCCTCATCAAAATCAAGTACAGAAGTACCATTTCCCCTCCTGCACCTGCCCCAGGTTCTCTCATGCTCCATGTTTCCCAAAAGGAAACCTTAATTTGGTTTCTTTTATAAACATCAGCTATTCTGTTTGAGAGCTTCATATATAATCTTTCAGTAAGAGTTCTTTTGCACCTTGCTTCTTTTATTCATCATTATGTCTGTGGGATCCATGTTATAGCTGCTCACATGCCTCAATCGTTCTTGTCATTTTAATGTGTAGTATGATATTTATCCATTTTCCTGAGGATGAGTCTTTGGGATGTGTCCTGTTTGGGATTAGTATGAGGGGGGAAATCTATGGCAGTTCTGTTAGAGTTCTGTCAGATATTTCTCGTGGGAATGTGCTGAGAACGGTTGTGATTCCATGACCTTACAGAGCCCCAGTTTTCTCTTCTGTAAAAATGGGATAGGAAAATGTCCTTCCAAAGAGTTGGTGAAGATTCAGTAGACCTTGTTTATGAATGAGTTTACAGGCTTCAAAGTACCATGCTATCAGAAGTTACTGTGGACATTTTCCTGAATAATTTTTCTTGACTGCTGCATGTTTAGCCAAACTTCTCCTCTTCTTCGTAGATGGTCTGTGTAGTGGGTGACTCTTTTTCTTCTAGAATTTCAAAGTCCTGCCCAACACAACACCAAATGGTCCTTAGAAACATGAAAGGTCCCTAAAGACAAAGCACATAAGCTGGTGAAAAAGTTAATTTTAAAAAATGTCTTGTGAATTTGCCATGGAGATGCATTGTTGCTCCTGAAACACCTCATAGATCAAGTGTGACTACACAGGTGAGTTCACAAAAGACTTGCAAACAATTTCAACTTGTCACAGAGGCAAGAGCCAGCGGGGACACAAAGGTGAAAGTGAGGCAAGGTGCAGTGTCGTCAACAGGTGGGCGTGTACTCTGCAGGTCAAACTAGGTATTTTGCAGAGTAAAGGGGAGCAGCAATAATTACACGTCGATAACAGGTAAAAACAAGATGTTTTGCCTCTTTGGAAGAATTTTTCAAGGTCTACACAAAAAAGAAAACACTGGAAATACAACCATGAGTGAGAAAGTCAGGCTTTAAGCCAAATTTGTTTTGTTTTGTTTTGACTAAACGTTGTAGTACCTAAGTCAGTCTTTGTAGATTGCATTGTCTTGTCAGTGTCTGCCTCCTCACTACTGCCTGCCTCATGCTATTATCAATTTTAGTCCAGGCACTGAGACAGGCTGAGCTTCAGCTCAATGTTGAAGATACAAATACCTTTAAGGCCTTTGTATTCACAGCTGAGCATCAGAGATATTCCTCAAATTGGTTCACCCAGAAGGAGGATGGGGGGGGGGGGAGAGAAATACTTGCCATCAGAAGTGGGTAATGCAATGATTCTTATTCAAGGGGAGAAGAAACAGCTATTATCAAAGGTGTGAGCCTGCACAACATATTAGGAAGTGGAAGAAAAAATAACTCATTTCTGGAAACAAAAACCAACAAGTACACTATCAAAATTCAATAAATGTAGATAATGAAAGGGAAACCATAAACCTTTTCTAGAGAAAAAAATAAACTTGATTTTCCCCCAAAGCGGGTCACCACTCGAAAAGTCAACAGGCTCTCAGAAGTCAGTTAATAGTCAACCTAAGAAGAAACAGTCAGCAGGCCACCTTGAGAATACAGACATCTCTAAAGGGAAGCAAACTTGGCATACAAAGGCCAGCACACCTGCCATCAAATGAAAACACCTGGGCCTGCCTTTGATGGGCTGGAGATCTAGCCTCAGCATTCTACAGTGGGGGAAACCGAAGTCATGAGATGTTATTGCCTAACGTCACACAGCAATCTGTCAACTGCAGTCCATGAACTCCCGTGGAGTTCACTGTCTTATCCCTCAATTATTGGTCCTTATTTAGCATGCAATCCCACCATTATTTCCATTTCAAAGCGGATTCCAAGCTTACATGAGGAATGTAGGATGATAGGGAGGGTGTGATAGTTAGGTTTACTGTGCCCACTAGGCCAGTAGGAACATGTGGGTGAAGTTTGATCAGGTTGCAGCTTGTTTGAAGGCAGACTGAAAAAAATGAAGACAGCCAATATCCAGTGGGTTGGACCAGCATGCTGCCGTTTTAGCTAGTTCTCTGCTCAGCCTGTGTGCTATACTACCTATGGGCCAAGTCGGCCTATGGATCCTGTTGCTAGACCTGGAGGCTGCTTCGAAGACCTGCATTGTCATGCTGCTGCCACATGCATCACTAAAGTTGAGGCTGGTGTATCTTGTCCCCGTGCATAACTTGAGTTCAAAATTTCATCAGGGCCTACTTTGCTAAGCTCCTGTGCTACTGACTGCTGCTCCCAACTTTGCATTACCTGCAGGCAGACTCTTCCTGTCTTGCCTGAGGGAAGACTCCACAGTCTGCTTCCTTGACCTTGGACCCAAGAGCTCGAGAATTGAAGGACTTCCAGTATATTAGCTTACCCATAAAAGTGAGTTGAAGGGAGCCCTCTGTACTGCTGTGTGGACTAATTTTCTATTATATTCCTCACTTGATGCCCTTTCATTTGATACCTGTCATCAAATAGAAACACCTGTGCCTGTCTTTGATAGACTGGAAATCTAGCCTTATCAATCTACAGTGGGGGAAACTGAAGTCATGGGAAGTTATTGATATATATATATATATATATATATATATATATATATATATATATATTGTGTCCTGGCTTTGTTTCTCCAGAGAACCCTGCCTAACACAGAGGGAAACACTAGATGCAGGAACAGAGCAACAGAGAGAAAATGTCACAGGCCAGGGGTGCAGGAGAAGACAGAGGAAAACAAAATGGAAGTCTAGAAGGAAGCATGGAGATATCTGGATATTAAGAACACCTGAAAGCTCTGCAACTCACTACAACTTAGGTCCACAATAAAATTGAGTCCTGAATAAAAGGTTAAATTACATTCATTTCATAAAATGGTGAGAAATGTGTCATCCTTTTTGCAATATTTTATAACCAAAATACTTTACGTAAAATTTAAAGCAAAATCCTTAGCAAAACCACCACCACCACCCCAAATAAAATTACTATCAGAGGTTTAAATGCATTATCTTTACTGAAAATTATGTAACTTGAAAAGCCTATTGCTATGGCATAAACATCTCATCACCCAAATACAGAGATGCTAAATAAAAGCAGTTCTGGGAACACAGCCCAGTTTATGTAGGCCTCTAATCACATTTTATATTATTTTGCAAAGTGATAAAGAAGAAGCTGATCAAAAAAAATGTTCAAGTGAGAAAAAGACAGACAAAATGAGTCTAATCACAGGGTTTCTTCCACTGCCTACCTTATTTACTGAGGCATACATTATTATGCATTGCACATATGATATCTGAACTCTTGGAACTTGGTGAAGCAAAAATTTCAATGCTTGGAAAAATGGAGGGGGTAAAACTAAGTGAAAAGCATAAATCTGAAATATATGGATAAATGAAATGAGGAAGCATTCAAATAAAGAAACACAAAAATATCTCTCCAGAAGAGAAAGGAGTGCCAAGGTTCTATCTATACAAAAGAATCAGCAGATTTCTACTCAGTAACAATAAGTGTTCTTATAACTTATCAAGTTTCTACCATATAACAGATGTCCGAGGCACTTTTCATAAAGGAAAAAGGGAAAAAAGTATAATCAGTAATGAAATAAGAAGACTATTTATTAAATTTAGAATATAGGAATGGAACCAGTATACTTTTTCTGTTTTGTGGTTCTAATCAATAAGAACAGAAGGTTCTTTTCTTTATGGCCTTGAGAAAAGGATCATAAGATTCTACACATATAGGGAAATAGAACTACATAGTAAAGTGACCAGACATCCCGCTTTTAAACAATTTGCCCCACGTCCCATGACAGTTTTAAAAATTCCCGATTTTTGGAAAGAATGCACAACAATCTAGGGAATGGTGGGAGAATGAGAAGGGAATATACCCCTGTACACCCCAACCCAACTAACGCCCAGTCAATGGTGTCCCACTTTACCAAGGTTAAAATCTGGTCACTTTACTATATAGGCATCATCAAGGAGACACAGCCTGCTCACAATAATAACAGTTCAGAATGAATCTGGAAACAAATACAAAGAGAGATCCTGATCAACTTTTTTGTTTTCTATTATTTCATTATTTTTAATAAAATCAAGGTGCTAAAATTTTAGCACCTTGTTTCTCTAGAACAAAAATTATTGATTTGAAATTCTATTTGAATATTCTACTTAATAACCGATCAAGTTCAATAAAATCAACTCTAACTTGCTTTTTAAAGGAAAAACCTGTCAACATGCAAGAAGGATGAATGTACGAACTGATGGACACACAGATTGATGGCAGATAGACAAGTAAATGGATGGATGACTGGGTGATGCGAGTGAAAAATGAAAGGAGTGTGATGAGCGCTCATTTCTGCTGCTAAGACACACTCCACACCACTTCCTAACCCAGGCTCCAGAGCTTGGCCATCTTTGGTCAGACTCACGCTGTCCTTTCCTGAGATGTCATCCTGGCTTCACTTATTCTCGGTGAATATATATGATGATCTGCACGTTTTACTGAGTATGTGACTCTTGGTTGACAATTTTGTCTTTCAGAATTTCGTATATGCCATCCATTGCCTTCTTGTGTGTATGGTTTCTGCCAAGAAGTCATAGCTTAGTCTTATTGGTTCTACTTTGTAGGTACCTTTTTCTTTTTCCCAAACTACCCTTGGGATTTGTTCTTTGCCTTTGGCTTTGGAAAATTTGGTCATAATGTGTCTTGGTGATCATCTTGGAACTAGTACAAACAGATAAGACTCATCTTGAATGCATTTTCTTTCATATTTCATAATATTAGAGAATATTCTGATAACTCTTCCACAGTTTCCTCTGTGCAGTATGTGTGTTCCTGTTCTGAAATTCTGATCACGTGCAGGTCATTTCTCTTCATGGTTCCCACATAGTTCTTAGGTTTTCTTCTATTTTTCATTAATTTTTCTTATTGCCCCTCTAGCAGGCAAGCATTGACTGCTCCTGCACTATTTTTTAATTTGTCAGTTTCTTCTTGACAAAATTTTCTGAATTCTTTGAAAACCTTTTTTTACGCTTTTCCAGACTTCTTCCACAGAAGTCCTGATCTTTCTCTTAATCCCTTGAAGTACCTAAATATCATCCTTTTGAATTCTTTATCAAGTAGTTCCACCATCATTTCTTCTGGTTCTGTGGTTTAGACCCCTGGTTGCATCACTCTGCCTTGCTTCTTCTTGTGAAACGAGATGATCTTTTGTCTCAGAGATGTGGTGGTGTCGTGTTTGCATGTGTGTAATTGAGGAGCATATCATGACGTTTGCCCCGACACTCACCACCTGTCTCCTGGGCATGTGATAGAGAATGCGAGCATGATCTTGTAGTACGGTTGATGGCAGGTTTGGATGTTGTTGGCGGATAACTACCAATGACAGACAGTATGGGGGGGGGGTGGTTATATAGGCTGCAGAGGCATGGGTGTGTCTGGGCTGTATGCGCACAGCTGTCTCCAAATAAGTGGAACGAGGGAGAGTGAAAGAAATGAAGAAACCAATAATATCAATAAAGAAAATAACAAAGGGGCAAGGTGGACATAAGCAGGCAAACAACAAGAAAGAAGAAAAAAGGGAGAGGAGAAATATTTCAAATGAAGAGGGAAAAATAATATGCAAAACTAGGAAGAGGGGGAAGAAAATAGAAGGGCGAATAAAAACTAAGACAAAAGAAAGAGTGGAGGAAGCAAGAAAAGAGAAACAGAAGCAAAAAGGAAAGCAGAGAAAACGGATTTCTTCAAAGAAAGAAGGGAGAAGAGTGGGCAAGGGGATGGGACCCTGGAGTTCAGGATGACTGGGCTCCCTCTCCCAGCTGAGTGACTGGGAGCAAGGGGAGGGGTGTCCAGATCTAGCCGGACTTCCTGCCAACCGAGTGTCACTAGCTTCACTTTATCTGGAAGCAGTTTGTGCAGTCTCAGAAGGTGACTAAGATTACAGAACTTGTTCCCAGAAGGAGCTCTGGGTGCTCTGCTGGACTGATTCGGGGAAGTTCATGCACCTCCAACACATTCCAGGAACCTGGTCCACAATGACAACCCTCAGGGAGCACAGGGCCTGCCAGTGTGCTGGGTTGGGGGATTGGGGCGTGGGGGCACTGACTGCTGGATAGGGGGTGGGGTTTGCTGTGCTTCAAGTAGAAATTAAAGAGGATCCCACCTTCTTAACAGCCACCAGCGTGCACTTGTGTGTCCAGACACTGCTGCCGTCAAACACTAAGAAAAGTTGAAGATTACAGCACTAGCATCAGGCAACAATTCACTGCCTGTCTCTTCTCTCGCCCCTTGTTCAGTTTCTTCTCAACACCTGTACTAAGTCTGCTTCACTAGCCTTTCCTGTGGAGCTTAGGTTTCCAGGATTATCATTTCCATCTGTGTCATCTGGTTTCCAGTGTTTTTGTTGTGGACGGTCTGTGTATAGCTTGTCTGCCTTGTCTGCCATCTTGCCAGGAGTCTCAAGAGAATGCTTTTCCTTTCTTTCTTTTTTCTTTCAGGTTCTGGAACTGAGAAAAAACCAGGAGCTGTATCAAATAGAGATTTCATTCCAGGAATATAGAGAACAGACTTCGGTGACTTAATCCCCATAAGCAGACAATGGTGAGTGTTCATTTCATACAACAAGGATGTTGCTGTTAAGGTCTCTGAAGTCCTTTTGTCCTTCATCATGAAACAAGGATGGTGTCAGTCACTCTTCTGGTTGCTGGGTCATTATAAATAAAAAGGCAGAACTGACTGCCCCACTTACCCAAGTGCTTTCTTCTCACTGGACATCCCCCTTGGCACTGAAGCTGGGGCACTGCTCCGTGCTCTGCTATCGAGGAAGAAGGAGAAATTGATATTGGGTAGGCAATTGACAACCTATGTGATGACTGCAAGCTTTTAAGTTTTTGTTTTGAATTCACTTTAGACTTACAGAGTAGTTATAAAAATACTACAGAGAGCTTTTGTGTCTCCACCAACCGATGTCCCCTAATGTGGAGAACAGATTACAAGGATCTACATATAACCTCCTCCCTGGGGGATGGACAGTGGAGAAGTGGGTGAAGGGAGACATCAGATGGTGTAAGTTATGAAAAATAATAATAATTTATAAACTACCAAGGATTCAAGGGAAGGGAAGGGGAGAAATGAGGAGAGGATACCAGGGATTCAAGCAGAAAACAAGTGTTTTGAGAATGATGAGGGAAACGAATGTATGAAAGTGCTTGACACAATGGGTGTATGTGTGGATTGTGATAAGCGTTGTTGAAGCCCCCAATAAAATGATTTAATAACTTGAAAAAAATTTAAATAACAATGCTATGGATGCTCCCATGGGTTTAACAAGTCTTCGTGACATAGTATAACCATATAAGAAAGGGAAATGCTAGATATTTTTCTTTAACAGCAGGAAAGTTGTGGGGAATGTTTCAAATAGACACACCAGTTGAGTGACAGAAATCTTACTCATTTTTTAGTGTAAATCTCTTGGTGTTATTAGATCTTATGGATGTGCATGTGTCACTTTGGTAAATGTTAAAATATAATACAGAAATTATTGACAGTGAACAAACCAAGGTTGTAAAAGAACATTTTAACTACTGACATGCACACAACTGCCCCTCCACTGTCATCCCCATTCTCACACCACTATCCTGCCACTTAAACTACATATGTTTCTACATCTTTAAAAGTTAAGATAAAGGGCTGAGCCCCGGTGGCGTAGTGGTTGTGCACAGGACTGCGGCCCACTGAGTTGGAGGTTCAAATCCAGCAGCAGGGCTGGGCCTCCTACTCCCACCACCAGAGGGCAGTGATGCCCCCCCCCAAAAAAAAACAAAAATAAATAAAAGTTAAGATACATAAAAAATATTATGCTATACAAGGATATGAAAGTATTTGTGTGTATTATACACCCCCATATATACAGGTTACCCATGGAACAGCACAAGGGGAGGGTCAGATGAATCAGACAGAAAATGACACCATCTCACTGTGGAGGGAGCCCTAAACAAAAAAGATAAGGAAAGGCGAAGGCATAGGAGTGGGGAAGTACTGAGTCTAAATCCAAGGAGGGAAAAGCGTCTTCAAGATTTCTCCTCCATCCTCCTGATAAGCTGAGACACCTAAGGAAAGTTTCTGCCAACGGTCCTGAAAAAGGTGGGTTGGAAATGGAGAGCATGCCCAGGCCCTGGCCAGAGTACTGAACTGCACGCCCTTGGGGCTCGCCCTTGAAAGCCGAACGTGCACCTGCTGTGCACAATCTGCGAGAGACAGCAGCTTTTTGTTGGGGCTTCCCAAGCAAAGCTTTCAATGGTGCCTGGAATTCTACCATAAAGTTACATGGAGGTTTCTAGCTAAGAAGTGTATTTCTCAAGATTAGGATCTAATAAGATAAATCTCACTGACTTTCTGCTTTGTTTCTGGGTGTTCTCTTTCCCAAATGATCATAAGAGAATAACACTAAATTTTCACACTGGCTGCCATTCTCCCCAGAGTTCTGAATCATTCAAATTAGTATGAGTCTCATCAGATCATAAAAAGGAGGGTGGGATAGGGAGTAAATAAATAAAAATAAAGTACAACAGTATCATACCTCTCCTATTTAGTATTCCCTGCATGTTGGATTACTGCCACCTTTTCACCTCAAAAGTATTCCAGGAAGAAATGAGTATTTTTCAACAACTGACGAAGACTGTCAAATAAGCTCCTGCACTCTTCTGATGGAAGCAGACAATTACTCTGTTGCTGGAGGCTCCTTCCAGTCAAAAGAGTGCCCATGTCAAATTCACCAATAAAAAGGGAGGGACATGCTTTAAAAACACTCAGATAATTTTTAAATAGTGACTCCAGATTAGAGCATGTTACAGATAATGTGTCAAAGAATGGGGATTTCCTGAACACATATGTGTGCTAATGTGGAACCTGTATGGAGGCCTACAGCCTGCTATTCCACCAGAACAAAGGGATGGTTCCTAGTTTAGAATCAGGAAAGTGTGTGGCAAGGTTGTACCCTTTCACAATATTTACTCAATCTGTATGCTGAGCAAATAATTTGCCAAGCTAGGTAATGTGGGAACATGAAGGCCAGCCATTGTAACATCATCCACAAATACAATGGATAACACCCACTAGGGTCTTAGAAGCTTGCGATCTTTCATCTAAGGTGCAACTACTGGTCTCTCCTCACCAGGCATAAAGACCGATGACAATCATTAACCCAGAAGACGAATGGATCTCTCATGCACAGGCCTCCATGACCCTGAGACAGAGAGAATGGGCGGCGTCCGACAAGAACAATGGGCTGCTTTAACGGGATTCCATGACAAAGTCCTGTACAGTGGAAGTAAAATGTAAAACAAAAGTGAAAATCATAAAAGAAGACCAGGCTAATGGGTCCAATAAAGACTGGTGGAACTTAGTCATCCTTAACTATTCTCACCACCACAATTCAAAGTCTGGCCAAACGACATGCAGTTCTGTAAAGTAAACCAGTTTCTGGAAAAGGACATCAACTTTGGAAAAGTGAAAGGGCAGCGAAAAAGAGGAAGGCCCTCGATGAGATGGACTGACACGGTGACTGCACCATGGGACCACACAGGGCACCCACGGGGAGGATGGAGGAGGACCGGGCGGTCTTTCGTTCTGTTGTGCACAGAATCTCTGTGGGGCAGAGCCAACACTATGGCACCTGAAGTCAACACCAACACAACAAGAAGTCCAGCATATTTTTGTAATAAGACAATAAACATGACTTTGTAGAAGAAGATGAAGGGGGAGGACAAAGAGAAGATGAAAAAGACACAGAAGATTCAGAAAACTTTTTCTCACTTTTCTGGCTTGACCAATGGAAAGCCCCAGGCCAGAGGTCAAGAAGGCTGGGAAAGAATAACACACAACTAAGAAGACCAAGGCCCCTCTCAACCACACAGAAATGCACATGACAAGTGGGAGGTGTGGTTTCCTGGCACAAAGGGAAGAGAAGAACATTTTCCTACGTTCTTATTTCCCCAGCAATGGAAACAAAATGTAAACTTGGTGCCTCAGGAGGAAAAACAGGGTTCAAGTAGAATAAGCAAGATCCTTTGACAAAGATCTTGATACATAGCTTGATACATCGCTCAGGGCCTCTGAGTTGCTCCCCAAGTCAGCAGAGTATTAACTGTGAGCTCCCGAAGCCATCCACCATCTGCAAAGTACAGCCACCTCACGGCACAAAAGGTGGGCCCCTGCTAAGGAATAGGGGAGCCTGCTGGACAGCTGGGCCGCTCGCCAAACTCATCCGTTTCCAGATTTTCTGTTTGTCAGCCAAAGTGGTTGAGAATTAATTATTTCTGTTATTGCTAAGTTTTGTCACACCAGCTTCAACTCACTGCCACCTTAGGTACAACAGAAGGAAACCCTGCCCGGCCCTGGGCTACCCTCACAGCCACTGCAATGTAGGAGACCACAGTGGAAGGTACCATCTCCATCTACCTCCGTGACAGTCTTCCTCTGTCCCTCTGGTCCTCTGCTGAGCAGGATGCCCTTCTCCAGGCACCCAGCCATCTTTCTTGGTCATAACAGACCCTCAGAGTATTTCTTGAAATATTTAAGGTAAAGACTGCCCACTCTAACCCTTTCCAACAATGTCAAAAGAAGCAGATTTAAATGTTGTCTGTCCAGAAAAGGGAAATCCAAAGAGCTATCAAATGCGCTCCAGATGGAAGCCATCCCAGATGGACCTTGGGTAAAGCTGCTGCATTCACCGAGAGGGACCACAAATGATCCCCAGGGCCAGAGAGAGACTGGCCTGCACACATTCTTCTGTGGTCACAAGTAAGAGCTAACTCAGCAGTTCTCAACCTGGGAGTCACGATCCCTTTGGGGGTCAAACAAGGGTCACCTAAGACTGTCAGAAAACACATATTTCTGACAGTCTTAGGAACCAAGACACCGCACCTCTGTCCATTTGCCCACATGCAAATACACCCACATGAGTTCCTGACATGAAGACCCATGCTGTACCATGCCTCAAGACAACATTTCATTTATTGTCATTAGAAATAAATATCTCACAATATATAATTACATATTGTTTATGATTGATCACTATGCTTCAATTACGTTCAATTTGTAACAATGAAAATATATTTTGCGTATCAGATATGTACATGGTAACTCATAACAGTAGCAAAATTACAGTTGTAAAGTAGCAACAAAAATAATTTTATGGCTGGGGGTCACCACAACATGAAGGACTATATTAAAGGATCGTGGCATTGGGAAGGTTGAGAACCACTCAGCTAAGTGGTCAACATCTAGGAGACTTTTCACTGAAGCCAATCTTAAGAGTATACACAGACCTGTCTTTGGAGAGAGATGCGAAGAAAATACATTTTAACAGAACCAGAGAATAAAAGGGCAGGCAAAACAGCAGCAACATCCTGAACTCCTCATCAAATATTAATTCTTTAATAAGCATTTGAAAATCAATTGCTTTAACTCATTGCAAGCTCATGTGTGTCACAGTAGTACTGAGTCTGTAGGGTTTTCAATCACTGACTTCAAAAGTAAATCTCCAGGCCTTTCTTCCAAAGACCTTTCTGTTAGTAGAGGAGTGCATTTACTATCCTAAGCCCAGGCTTCTTGATAAGTATAAACACCTCCTGTTAACAAAATGAATTCCACAAACTACAATAAAATATTCAGAAAATACAATAAATGGATTATCTTCTTTCCATGAGAGACCTCAAAACATGGTTTGCTCCTTACATGCCTAAAAGAAACCCACAAAATCATTCAAACCAAGAGGCTCAAATCTTTGGATTCATTTCACGAAGACCTGTGAAACTTCTCAGCCATAAATGGCAGGCATAGCTTAAAGACCATCAAGAATCTGGAAACGTATAGCCCTCTGCAGAATGGGGAAAGCACCCTCCTCCTCACTGACTATGCAGGACTTTTACATGGTTCAGTGCAGACATTTTGTGACCACGATCCATGTAGCATGTAGTAGTCAGTTACTAGCACCAGCTGAAGCAATAAACAATCCACCAGTTTCTCACTGGCACTGCAGATCAATGCAAGCTGGCAGTTCTATACTAATCATGTCTCAGACATTCCTCATTTACCACCAAGTCTTTTCAAGACCCTTCTGGGTCCTCCACATTCAAGGAACCAGCACTTCCCAGAATGTTTTAGGAGTAAGAATTTAAGCAGCGAAAATCACATTTACCAATATTGTTGCTCAGAACTCACAGGAGACTGGGAGGATCCTTTCAAAGGGAGAGGAGGCACTCTAAAGCAGATCGTTTTCATCACAAGAACAGCCCAAACCCACCTGGCCTAGGTTGGGCTGGTGCATTTAGTCATCAAAGTGCCGGCATTGCTTTAAATGCTTCAAAGGGGTCTTTGCAGCGCATGTGTAATTTCTGCTGCTTCTGTGAAAGTGGATTGTGGATCCAAGTGAAATGAAATCCTTGACAACTTCCTAAATAGTCGCATATGTTCCTCAGCCACACACAGAAGAGGCTGTCAACACCCACCCACCCCCCTTCACTGTTGCATGCCCAGAAAATGTACTGCCCTGGACCTGGCTCCCGGAGCCAGGGCAATGACCACTCTGCACACTGGAAGTGGCTGTGGATGGCAAAGGACAATGAGCGCCTGCTGAGGAACCCAGTCTCTTTCCATCAAGTCCAAACCACTTTCCCAGAAGCTGCCCCGGTAGATGGGCACTCATAGGAACTGACGACCCAAGAAACAGATCAACCGGGCTTACTTGGCCATGTTACTAATCTGTAGTAAACAGCTTAACCATAAACATGGGGGAGCTGGACACTACAGAGAAATAAATAAGCACAAGTAAGCCCTGCTTCCCTTGCTCCCTATGTGTCCCAGCCATCTCAGAGACGATGAATTTGAAAAGAGGTTTTGATTCTGTGGAAAGTGCTATGAGGTTGGAAAAGAGACAGATGCCAATCATACCTAGAAGGAGACTCTTTCGTTGGGGCGGAATTTCTCACTACAGATTAAAAAGTAAGCACAGGTAAGCACTGCTTATTGGGTAATCTAACACTATGCACTTACATTTCACTGTCCAGACCAACGAACCAGCTCACCTGTGAGCTTTTGGGGGAAATCATATCTTGGGCTCGCACATGCCCTTTCCCTCGATGGGAAAAAAATTCTGAATTCTCTTAATAAAGAAGAAGAGGAAACAGCCATTGGTGAGTAGCTAACAGATTTGGCCAGAGTGCATCAGGCTAAGATGTCAGTGTGTGTGTGGGGGGGGAGGGTGGGGGGGAAAGGGAGGGGGGTGGTAGGGGGATAGGTGGGTAGGAGGCAGTGGATACTGAAATCCAGACAGGCAGAAGCAGGCAGAAATCCCCTTTGATAGTTCATCTCCATCCAGGCCCCAAAGCCTGAAACACAGCGAGCAGAGAACCAGCATAGACAGGGCCTCGACCTGCCTCACTTGAACGGCTCTGAATTTGTGCATTTCCACATAATTACTGATTCCTCAACAGATTTGATGTCTGCGTTTATCTTCACTTTAATCCAATTTCATGCCTGGAGCAGAGGGACTCCAGCAGCAGGTCTTTCTTAACCTTCTGATATCATTAATTATTGCTACATTGGGAGTTGGTGCGTGGAACAAGCAGGTTTTTAAATAGAAATCATTTGTCTCTCAGCAGGGAGACTCAACGTTTTTATTTCCGAACAGTCCGCCGGCCGCCCAGGAGCAGCAGTGCCTGCGGAGCCCTCCCGGCGGTCACCTCTGTGCTGGGCAAATCCTTCCGCTTTGGCTCCCAGACTGGCCCAATTTGCCACCTGTAGCGGGAAGCGTCCATTTTGTTCCTTTAATTGTTGAATAGAATTTTCTAGAAGGAAAAGGCCAGCCTTTCCCTGAGCTCTGGGCATTTGGTCATGCTTCCTGGTGATTTTTCTGCTGAAGGAAATCCCCTAACTCATTAAGAAAAGAAAAGAAAAAAAAAGAAAAGAGATTAATTGACCAGTTCGGTAACAAGTGGCTCCAGGACCCAATAAACTTTACGAAGAGTGCATTCCAATTACCGCGGAGCTCGGCAGGAGCCCGGGGGAGCCCACGCAGCCTTCCTCAGGAGTTCCCACATTTCCTTCTCGGTGCACAGCCCCCTGGCTTCACTCAGGGTCTGGGGTTCATCACCGGACCTGCCACTGGGACCCAGGATGCAAAGGGGCTGCTTCCAGGAAAACTCTGTGCCTTAGAAAGAGGCATCATAGACTTGGTTGCCAAGAGCCCTCCCAGTGGGGCGTTTGGACCACGGGGCACCTCCGTGTCGGGGGACCCCGGGCATCTGGGCAGCTGTGGGAGGGCCCTCACGCTGAGCGGGAGGCCGCAGGAAGCAGGCTCAGGGAAGCCAGCCGCGTGACAAATGCAGGCCGCCGAGGACAGGTGTGCTGAGGCGGAGATAATAGACCTATAGACAGGGGATGGGGCCCCTGCTTCTCCCTGCGGCCACTCCCTTACGGCTAACTATGTCTGCATTTTCAAATCTTTGAAGGACAAAGATAGTCTTCAACGTACCCCTGAAAAGACACAAAGGGATGAAGCGTATGGGGTTTCATGCAAGCCCAGGATCCAAAATAACACTCCCCCCCCACCCCCAATACTCATGAAGCACTTCCGGTTGCCGGTTCAAGCTTCCAGGGTGCCACCAACAGTCTGCATTCAGCTACTAAACCAAGGGTTGGAAGTTCAAACCCAACGAGCTGTGCTGCAGAAAAAAGGCCTGATGATCGTCTTCTTTGGTAACGATTCCAGTAGTCAAGCGGGAAGCAGGAATAATCTATGAGGCAGAGTTCTGCTCTGAAACACCGCGAGTCGGACTCAACACAGCACCAAGGTTTGTTGTGTCTTTCTCTTTGCTGCCTTAGGGTTCCGCTCTAATGTCGGCATTAGACTGAAAACAACAACAACAAAAACATTAAGTCAAGGGTCTTATGTTCCTTGAATCCTTCCGGAACTGTGTCTACCAGTAAAATCAGATTAGAAATCTGCTTCAGAGACAGCTAGCTGCCCACTGGTACACTCAGCCTCTCTGTCCTTGGCTCCCTCCCGCCTGGTGGAATGTCTTCTTGTTGCAGGCACCCCTCCCTGCGATCGCGTCTTCTGCAACCAGAAGAGCCAGTGCCAACTGTGAGGACAGGATAGTGCTTGTTTCTCACACAAGAAAAGGTGAAACAACACCTGCTTGTAGGGATTCAGGATGAGGGGTGGGAGACAAATGGGGATGTGCCTATTTTACTCGCAGCCCGGAGTCCATCCGTGTCCTCCAGCCAAGCCTGCCACTTCTCAAGACTGCAGATTAAATCTCACTTATCCTCTTATTCCAGTGGCTAGCACAATGCCTAGATGACCATCTCTGTTAGCCCCACACACAGAGAACAGAACACTGCTCAATTCCTGTGATCTCTTGAACATCAGATCATTATGATCGCAGGATCTTGCTGGGCTGATTGCCTGAAATAAACTAGCAGGCCCTCTGCCCCAGTCCATCTTAGTCCCGAAGCTCCACTGAAGCTTATGCTTCACCATCGCTGCATATGAGTCCGGCTGGCACATGGCGAAGGCTGGGCATGGGCTGGGAGACAAACCCAGGTTTTCCACATGGAAGGTGACAAATCTACCCCCAGTGCCTCAGGTCTAGAAACTGCTGTGATTTGTCACGTCAACTCCCACACTTAACCACCCCACGTATACTGAGTGGAACAATTTCAAAGGGTTTGCAAACCTGTGCCTTTCACAAGCAGACCACCAGGGCATACTTAAGAGGCACCTATGTCCTTATTTCGAGCCAATAAACAACTCTACCTCAAGTGCTGCCAGGCTAATTATTTTTTTACTCCTTTTAGACAATAAGCAACCAGTTGACTAAAGAATGTTGTCTTGTTTTTTTTCCTTCTACTGGTTATTTGGGCATTGTGAATATATGAGCATAATTCTTGATTCTCTGGACCTTACAATAATATTCTGGGCATGCTACAAATATTCAAAAAATACACGCTGTGGTGGGAGGTGTTTAAAAAAAACACACGAGTAAAATTGAAAACACAGCACCAAGTGTTAGTTACTTTTTAAAATATTAATGCATGTTGGGTGCCAAGTTATTTTGAAGGCTCAACCAGACTTCTATTTGGCAGGGAAATTTTTGCATAAGCATTTAGATACACGTACAAATATTTAGCTGTGAGTTGATGCCTGTTCCATGGAAATGCAATGGTTCATCAACTAGCCACCTGGTTGGCAGAGACAATGAATTGTTTACCCAGACTACAACTTATCCTCCCCACCCTTTAAAATCCCCAATGCATCGTGAGCCTTCTGGGAGTATAAACAACTGTGGTAGGCGAAGGATAGTAGAAGCTGAATGATATTTTTGAAGTCCTCATTTTAGTGAAGTCCAAAGCCCTGGAAATCTGTTGGCTCTGGTTCTGCACACCTGTTGCACATCTTGTCTCCGAAGGGATCAGAAATCACCGAGCTGGCTAAACACACTCCAACCCTTCCCCTCCATTTGGGAGGATTTTTAGCAACTGCCCATTTCATGGAAGAAATGAACATTTTCCAGTGTTCATCCACCTATTCCAGATTATTGCATGTCACAATATATGCTACATAAGGGGTGGGGGTGGTACAAAGGTAAGCACTTGTCTACTAGCCCAATGCTTGGCAGTTCAAACCTCCCCACGGCTGCCTGGGGAAAAGAACTTACCATCTGCTTTGGGAAATATTACAGCTTAAGACACGTTACCAGGCACTTCTGATCTGTCACACTGGGTCACAAAAAGTTAAAAATCTATTAAGTACTGGTATATGTGTCTGCCAGCATTTGTGATTCCGTGGTAGATTTCCCCCTTCCATGTGGGACAGTCAGGTGGGATTGTGCCACCCATGCCCCTGAAGGGGCAGCCATCACCTAACTGTCAGAGCAAGCTTGTGTGCTGCTAGGATGATGGACTGGTTTCAGCTGAGCTTCCAAACTATGACAGACTAGGAAGAAAGGCCTGACCATTGACTTCTGAAAATCAGGCCCTGAAACCCTATGGATCAGAGCAGTCCAATATGAAAATGGTTATGGGAATGGTGTAAGGACAGGCAGCCTTTTGTCCTACTGTGCATAAGATTGATAAAGACTGGAGGTCAACTGGGCAGCAGCAAATGGCAACAACCAAGTCTATGGATATAAGGACATGTATGCGCCTATTCCAACTTACCTACAAATTGACTTAGATACATTAAAGAAGAGGTATTGCTCATAGCCTGGGGGCGGCTGGTACGAGTTCCTGGCGCTCTGACAACAGTCCCTCTGAGCCTCGGTCTCTCTGAAAAGAAAACAGCATCTCCCTTACAAGGCTGTGGCTATAATTAAAAGAGCGAAAGTAAACCCACTGCCATCGAGCAGAACTATTTCTTAGGTGTCTCAGAGCAGAGTCTCATCTCTCTCCCAACGAGTAGCTGGTGGATTTGGACTGTCACTCTTGCAAAGAGCAGCCTAATGCTTGCTCCCCTAAGCCACCAGACCTAGCACTGACAAAGACAGCCAAAAGCTGACTCCCTGCCTCTGAGAGAAAGGGCCTCTGGTGCTCTCGTCCACGTCGCCCAGGCTTTTCTGACGGGGCAGTGCTAGATCCTCTGTGAAGAGTGGGCCTTCAAAGCCGTTCATGTTTCCTGAGAAGCATTTCTACTTCATAGGACACTTCATTCTGGTGGCTGTGGACTCCCAATGGTTTCATGTGATGGCAGCACTTTGGCACCATGTAATATACAGTTGAGGCTGGATTTTGTGGCAGGAACTATTCTAATGTTGAGTGGACAGCATTTCAACTCTGCCAGGAATCTGTGTGTGTGTGGGGGGGGGGGTGTTAGATGAGGGTTTTACATTTTAGATCATCAATTTTGCATTCAACAACTTGAACTGCTCACCAACCCCCACCCCCAGCTTTCCTTATGCCCTCTTTTCTCTTCTTCCACTTGTGGCTCACTATCCTCTCCTTAACCCAAGTAAAGACCTGCCAACCCTCTGTCCTGTTGCCTCTTCTTCTCCCTTGGTCCTCCCCCGTGGGCCACCTCCAAAGTCTGTTCACTTGGTATGAAAATCATTATCTTGTTTTGGTTTTTTCCTTATAACAGTGGTCTCCTACACTTTTATCCTTTTTGTTTGACTAATTTCACTCAGCACCCTGCTCTCCAGGTGCATCCATGCCTGAGGTGTTTCATGGTCTCATTGGGTTTCAGCACCGCGTACTTTTCCATTTCACATGTACACCAACATTTCTTGATCCATTCCTCTGATGATGGGCATTTGGGTTGTTTTCATATTCTTGCTACTGGGAGCAGAACTTCAGGGAACATGGGTGTGCAGATGTCTGTTTATGTTGACTTTTCCTTCTTTCGGGCACATATCGAGCAAGGTCTTACTAGATCATCTCTGGAGGTGGTGCATCTTGCTTTCTGCAATGGTTGTACGCATTTATGGTTGTACCTACAGTGTATGAGGCTTCTATTTCTCTGTACCCTCTCCCACATTTTTTTTTGCTTGCTGTGGTTTTTGCATATTTGTTTGTTTGTTTTTTTATCTCATTGGTATTGTCAGTGTAAGGTAGTATCTCATAGTTGCTTTCACTTGTGTCTCACAAATGGCTGATGGTGAGCTTTTTACATGTTAGTTAGCCTTTTAGATGTCATTTTTCATTATCACTTCATGTCCTTAGCCTGCTTTCTAATTGAGTTACTCTCCTTTTTCTTCTTGAGGTATTATAATTTTTTAGAGATTTTTCCCATGTCCATGGTATTGTTGCAGAAATACATTTTCCCAGTCCGTGGATGCTCTCCTTACTCTTTTGATGATATCTTTGATGGACAATAAGTGTCTTATTGCTTCTAAGTCCCAATCACCTGTTTTGTGTTCTAAAATGTGCACTTTCTCCCTTGTATTTGATAGTGTGCTTGTGTACTGCAATCGGGCCCTTAAGTTTGTCCCTATTTTCTCATTGATGATCTTTGTAGCTCTGGGATTTACATTTAAGGCTTTGCTCCAACTTGAGTTTGGTTTTGCTTAGAGAGTGAGGTCTGGGTCTTGTTTTTTCTTCTTTAGCTAGAGATTCCATTTTACCAGCACCATTTGTAGAAGAGACTTTCCCATTTCATATCTTTTGTCAAATATCAGTTTTCTGTAAATGGATTTATTTCTGGATTCTCGACTCTGTTCCATCATGAGCCCTGGTGACTTAGTGGGTCGATTACTCATTGGGCTGCTGGCTGCAAGGTCAGCAGTCCTGCACCACCAGCCACTCTGCAGAAGAAAGATGGCGTTTCTCCTCCTGTCTAGAGTTACAGTGTAAAGCTACAGGAAACGTTCCTCTGGTGTCCCTCTGGGGCATAATAGACTCACTGGCCTTGAGCGTTTTTCCCCTGTTTGGTTCCACTGGTCTGTGTATGTATCATTGTACCAGTCCCCAGTTCTTTTAAGGACAGTCACTAACTAGTAGATTTTCAGGTCCAGAAGTTAGAGGCTTCCTGTTCTGTTCTTTTTCTTACGAATCTATTTGCTTTTCCCTCTCCGTATAAAGTTAGTGATTCATTTTTCCAAATCTTTAAAGAATAAAGTTGGAATCTCCATCAGAATTGCCTGTAGTTATAGATTGCTTTGAGCAGTGTTGACATTTTCACAAAGTTAAGTCTGCCTAATCATGATGTGGGATGTTCTTCCATCTACATAGGTCTCTTTTGGCTTCTTGCAGTAGTGTTCTTGGGTTTTCTTTGTTCAAGTCTTTTGTTTCTCTAGTAAGCTGTATTTCTAAGTCATTCATATTTCGTGTAGCTATGTAATGACTTGTTGTCTTGATTTCTTTAGAGCTCTCTTCATTAGTATACAACTAATGTGATTAGTTTTTGTACATTCATCTTGTATCCGGCCATGCTGCCAAATCTCTCTTGTGTCCAAGTTTTTTATTGCTATTGTTAAATCTTTGTGGTTTTCTACATATAAAAATCATATTATCAGCAAATAGTGAGAACTTCACTTCTTCTCTGCCCATTTGTATCAAGAATCAATGTATTTCAAGAATGCTGTAGCGCCAATGTAGCACCTGTACCTAGATTCCATGCTCCTAGCTTTAGAATATATCAAGTCTTGGATGGATCCCCTCTGAACACAGACCAGGGATGGGAATAGTCTTGCTATCATGCAGAGTGCATTGGAAAATGGATTATGGCAGATGTGGCTATGTTAAAATTTAACGCTTTATCATTTCACCTCCCTTTTGACACATTTTGAAGTTGTTCCATTTTTAATATTTTGTTTTCTTTTTGATAGAGAATTTTCTCTATTTTATTTTGTTAGCTTTCCTGTTCATTCTTTGGTTTCGTTTGCTTCTTGGTGTATGAAATCCAGGATAAGTGCATCTATAGATGCTGGATTAGGGGTATGGCAGGAGAGATCGCAGGGACATGAGGAGCTGAAAACATGAGGTACAAGGTAGACTATTCTAAAATTGATTATGGTGATGACTGTGCAACTCTTCTGGATTTGAATGAATGAGTGAATTGTGTGATATCTATGGATTGGGTCCCACTAAAACAATATATATGCACATACAGTTCTATATAGCTATACACACACACATATATATCCCTTCAAGCTCCCTTCCCCAACTTTATCCAAAGAGTTTTCAGAAATACATATTATTTTCCCTGAAGTCCAAAGAAGCAAACTCCACATAGTCTTTTGTCTCTCAGTCAAATGATATGTGCCTTGAAATAATAAATGCCCTGAATATACTAGATCCTATTTTTATATTTTTAAGATATTTTATTGGAGGCTCTTACAGCTCTTATAACAATCCATACGTCCATTTTATCAAACATATTTGTACACATGTTTCCATTATTATTTTCTAAACATTTACTTTCTATTTGAGTCATTGGCTTCAGCTCTTCTTTTGTCCATCCTTCCCCCTTCCACCCTTAATAAATTATAAATTATTATTTTCATATCTTACACCAACTGCTGTCTCCCCCTACAGTTTCTATTGCTCATCCCCCTGGAGGTGGTGAAACTGGGGACATTGTTATGTGTCCATCACTGTGATTGGTTCCCCCTAGAATCTTTTTTTAATTTCCAGTAGTTCTTTTTTGGTGCTGTTCTGCAGCATGATTTATTATTTTCCCCATTTGGGTTGGTGGAATAACATACATATGTATCACATTACCCAATTCTTTCCTTTTTTTTCCACTCATAACTATCCTCTTTTTGTATATTTTTAATCATTTTATTAGGAACTCATACAACTGCTACCACACTCTATACATATATCTAAGCATGCAAAGCACACTTGTGCAGCTGTTACCATAATCATTTTCAAAACAGCTTCTTTCCACTTAAGCCCCCTTGTATCAGCTCTTCATATTTCCACCTCTCCCCACTCCTTCCTCCCCATTAACACTCCTCATAAATTATTATCATATCCTACACTGTCCAATGTCCCCATTCACCCACTTCCGTGTTGTCCATACACCAGGAAGGAGGCCATATGTAGATCTTTGTCATCGGTTCCCCCTTTCTACCACACCTTCCCTCCACCCTCCCTTATTACCACTCTCAACACTGGTCCTGAAGGGATCATCTGTCCTGGATTCCCCATGTTTCTGGTTCCTGTCTGTACCAGTGTATGTGCTCTGGTCTAGCCGTATTTGTAAGGTAGAATTGGGATCATGATAGTGGGGCAGGGAGGAAGCATTTAAGAACTAGAGGAAAGGTGCACATTTCATCATTGTTAAATTGTCATCTCCTCCCCGTGACCCTTATCTAAGGGATGTTGCTTGACCAACAGATGGGCTTTGGGTCCCCAATCTGTACTCCCCCCTCATTTATAATGATATAATTTTTAGTTCTCTGATGCTGGGTAACTGATTCCTTCAACACCTCATAGTCGCACTGGCTGGTGTGCTTCTTCCATGTGAGCTTTGTTGCTTCTCAGCTAGATGGCCATTTGTTTACCTTCAAGCCTTTAAGACCCCAGACGCTCTATCTTTTGATAGCCACACACCATCAGCTTTCTTCACCACATTTGCTTAAGTACACATTTGTCTTCAGCGATCATATCAGGAAAGTGGGCATGCAATGATGCAATTTTTTGTTCTTTGATGCCTGATAACTGATAAGTGATTCCTTTGACACCTCGTGGTCCCACAGGCTGGTGTGCTTCTTCCGTGTGAGCTTTGTTGCTTCTGAGGTACATGGCTGTTTGTTTAATTTCAAGCATTTAAGACCCCAGACTCTATATCTTTTGGCAGTCAGGCACCATCAGTTTTCTTCACTGCTTTTGGGTATACACACATTTGTCTTCAGTGACCTCCTCTGGAAGATGAGCATCATGGAATGCCAATTTAATAGAACAAAGTGTTCTTGCATTGAGAAAGAACTTCAGTGGAGGTTCAATGCCCATCTGCTGCCTTAATACTAATCCTATAAGTATATGCATGTAGATCTCTTTCCCCATCATCATATATAAATATATTTACCTATTCTGCTCACTTTTGCAGGACATATACTAAATATATTTGCCTATGTACCTGCCTGCATTTAGACCTCTATAAATGCCCTTTGCCTCCAAGTTCTTCCTCTATTTCCTTTTACTTTCCCCCTTGTCCCACTATAATGTTCAGCCTTCAATTGGGTTTCGGTAATTTCTCTCTATTACATTACTCTTGACCCGTCCTAATCGGGAGTCTCACACTCACCTTGTGTCACTGGTTTTTGATCACTTGTCGTTCCCTTATCCCTGGGTGGGTCAACATCACCTCCTTTCCCCCACCTCCCATCTCTCATGTCCCCCCGGAACCATCAGTCCCATTGTTTTCTCCTCTAGGCTATTCATCCAGCCTATCTTATCTAGATAGACTTGCAGACATTAATATGTATTTTAAAAAAACAAGACATAGCAAAATGAAGTGACAAAAGATAACAAAATGACTACAGCAAAAAAAAACCCTAACATAATAATAACAAAAGTAAAAACAGTAACTAGTTTAAGGTCTGTTTGTTGACTTCAAGGAGTGTCCCCAGGTTGAGTCTGATGTGGTGCCACATCAGACCCCAGATGTGGGGCCACATCTGGCCCCCAAGTATATCCTTGGCACTTCCTCGGAAACTCCATGTTCTACTCCCCCTGCTGCTCTGCTGCATACCCTTAATGTTTTGCCTTGGTGTGCTGGGGTCAGACAAGGTACATTCCGATCCTGCTTCGCCATTGTTGTCCCTGTAGGGCCTTGGGTCAGCGAGGGACGCCATGTTTCATAGTAGGGCCAATCATATGACTATACCTTATTTTTTAATAGGTTGTTAGACCTTTTCACAAATGACAACTCAAATCTTAAAATCCTACACATAGACTGGCACTTTTAGAATCTACAAACTTAGAACCTAGAAATTTGCCTCCTTCTATTTCAAAGCCAAGACACCATTCACCCGCATCTGTTTCATAGACTTTCATTCCCTTAGAAGCAGAGCGGTGTCGGTGAAAGTGCAAAGACTTCGCCAGTTGATGAAATGAGTTCAAACTGGCTGTTTCAATAACTGCCTCCATTTCCTCATCAGTCAGAATCCCTTCCACTCAGAATCGTTGTGTTTATGATCCATCAAGATACATACATTCCTCCTTGGCTTCTTCTATTTCAAAAATCATTATTATAACAACTCCTTTCTAGACCAGAGTACTGAACATTGTCTTCTCGCCTACAGTAGGGGACAAGAGTGGACAAGACCCTCGGAAAACCAGAGCCAGCCATTTGGCCACATCTATCAAGCCTCGACTGTGGCATGGTGGCTACACACTGGTTGCCAGCTGGAAGCCACCAACCTGCCCCAGAGAGAGAGTCCAGGATTTCTCATCTCATGAGAGTGTCTGGAACTCAGTGGTACCGTTCGACCCTAGTCTGGGTGGTAGTTATGAACAGCATCCACTCAACAGCCACAAGACCATCAGGAAAGGCAACGTTCAAGTCCTCACCTGAGTGACCACGACCTGTGTGACCTTCACAATCCATGTAACTATCCTATACCCCCATTTCCTCACCTGTAAATGGCAATAATTATAACACATACCTCACAGGGTATGAATCTTAAATAAAATGTTTGAAAAGGTGCTTGGCCTCTATTCATATTTCATGCTTAATGAATGAATGTCCTTGGCTTGGAAGGCCACTGCTTGTGGGTTTCTCAGCCTAGCTCCAAAACAGATGCTGCGAGGGGTTTGGAAGGGATGAGATAAGGGTCGGTCACCTCCGGGCAGGTCTCCCATGCCCAGGCCATGCTCTTCCCATGGAACACCCCTGAATCCTAACTCACCCTCTTCCCCCCCCCACCGCTGCCATGCTTCGCAATTGCCCACATTTGGAGTCAAAACAGTTTTGTGGGGTTTTTTCTTTGGTTAATTTCAGTCCCAAGTCCCACTTGCCCTGCATTGGTAGCTTAAGAAATGTGAGAGGTCAAAGAAAATATAGGCCAATGAAAATAACATTGCAACAAGAAATTAATTGCAAAGCTTGTTTAATATGACAGGGGACTCCCTAAAATCCTATTATGCTGCGCTCTGCTTCCCTCCGCCGTGCGCACCGATACTGCGCACAAAAGCCAGGCCAGGCTCCCCGGTGCGTTGCTGCATTAATTTGACATTTCTGGCTCCAATTAACCTTACATCTCAGCTATTTTCTAAAGATTGTTCTTTAATTTGTGATAAGGTTATGTATGTGTGTTCCCCATTATTGTTTCACTTGCTTGTTCACAAAGGCCTGAGGTAGAAAGCAGGCCCTGTTTTCCGCGTTTCAGAGAAATGCACTATCATGTCTCTGTAGCCTCGACAGAAGTGGAAGATTTGGACACCAGGAAAAGTGTACTGAAATCCAGCTTCCAGTGGGACTGGTGTCAGTGCCAGTGGAGTCGGATGAAGCTAGTCTTTTTGGGCAGGCTGGACGCTGTGCCCTCATAAGTGGAGGTAATATCACCCAGGAGCATTTGCTTCTGACTGCCGAGCCTCCAATGGGCAGCTCAGTGCCTCTCTGACCATCGTGGACGGTCATGAGTGATGTGGCTGATGGCTGGGCCACCTCAGTGTCCTCAAAATAGGACAGGGTGCTTTCTGCCACAAAATGAGAGACCAGTTGGAAAGTATTCTTCTCGGAGTCAACCTCATTGGCAAACTCCCCTTGACAGAAACAGGTCTAGAAAGCAGTTAACATATCATCAACCATCTTGCCAAATCTTGCCTAGCATCTGTTTTATAAATAAAGTTTTAGTGGTATACAGTTCCACTCATTCATTGTCTAGGGCTACTTTCTCATGACAAGGCTCGAGAGAAGTGTCAAAAATAGCCTTGTGGCTCACCCCGTGTCAAATACTTACTCTCTGACAGAGAGCAAATGAAGCCCTGGGGCACCCCTCAGTGACCAATCATGGAAGAAGCTTGCCGTGTCTGCTCTAAAGGAATACAAGAGACTGTATCCTTGTATTGTATTCCTCTTGTATTGTATTCCTCTTGGTGCTGCAGAGCCTCTTTGAACTTCACTCTAGCTTTGCATGGTGGCTAAAGCCTAAAGGTGCCAGGACCAGAGGAGATGTCTGCATGCATAGTTCCAGAATTGCAGCAACATGCAGGCTGCCACCATCCAACAACCTGACAGATGGGCCATGGGCAGTAAGGGCAACACCTGGGAAAGATACAGGTAAGCCAGAGCAGGCACTCAAATTGGGGGAGGGGAAGGGAGGCTCAAGAATGCCACGGTCAGTCCAGAGGAGCAGTCAGATGGGTTGGGTACAGTTACAACAAGAAACGAAACACAAGACAAAGATGTGCAAATCTGAAGAACCAGAATTTGGAGGTGACCCGGGGAGGCTGAGGGAAAGGAAGGGGAGAGGCAGCAGTGGACTTGATGGTTGATGAGGGCTCACATGGGTGAAGGGGCAGGAGATAACCCAGAAGAGGGAGAAGAGAAATGAAAGGAGGCAGGTAGGAAAAGCTACAGGAGAATTGGACACGTAGATCAAACTGTTGGATATAACATTGATGATCTGAATCGTAAACCTCCACCTAATTTACAAGAAAAAATATAAATATTTTAAAAGAAAAATGGCCTGAGTCCTGAGAACACAATTCGTTGAAATCGCCTGCCTGACTGCCGGCCAGCCTTCATCAATCAATTTGCTTCCTGTACTTCCTTTCACTCAGATTGCTTCACCTGCCGCTGGCATTACAGTCTTTTCTCCTGGGAGCCACAGAACCTATATGTATAAATTTTTTAAAACTCAACTTAGTCCCTCATTTACTGAATTTGTGTTATCTCTTCTCAAAAGATGATTCCTGTCACTGAGCGGGTAAATCATTTTTCGTTGTCGTTTTTTCTGAGAAGCCAATATTTACATGAGACCATCTCATGACCAAGTTGTTCAGGTCTATTTTTAAGTGCTTCCTCTACCACGTCACAAACCTTCGTCTCTCAGTGCCATCATCCGACCAAAGCTTTCTGTTCGCTGCTGAGTGAAGAAGCTCTTTCCCAGCCCTCAGTGCACACAAAATGAATTCTAAGATCCTTTTTCACACTTCAGACATCAGATGCTTGGTTTTAAAATACCCTGCAGGGTGTGAACTTCGTTTTTAGCATCCAGTACAGCCTTTCCAAGTTTGACACCAACGGGTGGGGAACTTCCGATCTTGGGCAGCAAACTACACATGTGCAGAGTATCCTGTCATCCGGGCACCAAGGGTCCTGCACACTCCCCTGCCCCCACCCCACCCCCGCAGTAGATGCGCACAGACTTACAAGCACATACCCACACTCATACTCCCACACTTCCCATCACCCGCCAATCATCTGATTGTGGATTGTGTGACTCCTGCACTAAGGCGAGATTCCATATGTGCATCGAACATCTGTATCTGGCAGAAAGCCTGCCTGCTGATTCTCATGCTGCTGTGCGCTGAACACAAATGAGTCCATCCTGGACATGCCCCACTGGGCCCGGCTTGCTCCGCATCCTAGAAAATGAGGCAGCACTGCCTCTCTGTGGTGGCTCGAGGGGGGATTTAGGGGGTGCTGCAAAATAGCTTTACCATTACAGAACAGACGGCTGTCACCAAGGCAAGGACTGACAGCTCCCAGTCAAAGACCTGGGAAATTCCAGAGGCCACTAGTTCCCCAGCCCTTCCCTGGACGTACCTCTAAAACACTTCATCCCCAGGAAAAAGCAGTTCTCGCATTTAACAAAGAATGTTAAGTAAGATGTTTCCAACTCGCATACTGTCTTCCAAACCAAACAAAAGCTCTCAGCCATGGAGCCCATTCTGACTCGTCAGGCCCCTACAGGACACGGCAGAACTGCCCCTTGGAGGTTGGGAGGCTGAAAATATGTACAGGGGTAGACAGTTTCATCATTCCTCCACAGAGCAGCTGATGGAGTCAAACTGCTAATCTGTGCTTAACAGCCCACTGTGTAATCCCCTGGGCTTTCAGGGCTCCTAGCCACCGCCTTCCCCACAAAGCTCAGTCCTTGGGTCTGTCAAATTACGAGGGTCTTCGGTTTTGCTTTCAAGTCTAATAAGATTTATCATGTTAAAACACATCATAATGATACTAGATAACTACAGTTATTGCTTGCTTATGTGACAAAAGCATTAAGTGATTTCATATACTCTTTGGTCTCCATTTTAAACAGGAGGGAAATTGGGACATAGAAGGTTAGGTAACTTACATTAGGTCAAAAAACTATTCAGGGTGACACTAGGGTTCAAACTCAGGACTGTGCAGCTCAATGTTCCCGCCCTCAACTACTGAACTCCTCCGCCTTCCAGGTCCCAGCATGGCAAAGTCTAAACCGTAGCAGTCTTTCAAAGGCAAACACCAGAACCAGGAAGATGCAGGCAAAGGACAAAGGAGGTCATGATATCAACCGAGGTGTCTGGCTTCAAAGGTGCCCACTCCCGATCGATGCCTGGGATCCCGGTTGAATGATTAGTCATGTCCCTTTCACGTTCCCAAGTGACCAGGTGGTAACGAAGTGACCAGATTGCAAGTTATAAAATACATAGCAAAAGAAATTCTAGAAGAAAGGCCTGACAGAAAACAGCAGGTATGTGTTTAGACTCCCCAAGTTCAGGATGAGAGTCTGGGGGTTTTCTGCTGCAAAAGCCCTGGGCAGGTTTTAGCTTAGACTTTAAATCTCCAAAAGGGTTATGGTTATTCTTAGCTGACAGCAAGCCCATCCCAATTTATGGCGACCGCACAGGTTATGGAGAAGAGCTGCCCCAGCGTTTGGGGGCTGAAAGCTTTCTTTCCAGGTGTTGCTGGGTGGATGCAAGCACTTCCCTTTCGGTGAGCACTTGAGGGGGAACTGTTTGCACTGCTCAGAGACCCTAAAGACCTTAAGTACCGAGCCTTTAACCAAGCTCTGGTTTTTGCCGAAGACAGCACAAATGCCCACTTTCTAACACCAAACCTACACACGGAGGCCCTGGGATTGGAGACTCGTTCTCATTTCCAAGTATTCCTTTGTGGGTGTGCTTCTGTCCTGTTTTGTTTTCGGCTTGTGTTTTGACTTGTTTACCTTTTTCTTTCTCATTTATCCCCCGTGCAACAGGCAAATAAAGGAGGCCATTGTGTAAGCCATATTCTAATTGCATAACCAAAAGACTGTTTACACTTAATGTTTATGTTTAACTGTGTTAACAGAGAGGTCTATCTTTAGAATGATTTCCAGTCACTGCTGCAAGCCACAACTAGTCAATAAGGAAAGTTAAACAGAAAAGTAAATTCGTTAAATTTTATGTATTTGAATGTCAAACTGGGGTGAGGCATCATGATGGTTTGTGTGGTAGGGAGCCCTGCTGCCTAGTCATGGCACGCCTCCTCCAGGGAGGCCCTGCTTGATGAGAGGGCTGACTGTACCCCTGGGAAAGCCATTAACTGCCATGGAGCCAGCCCAACTTCTAGTGACTAGACCATCATGACAGTCCAGCAGGGTTTGACGGGCTAACTTTCAGGCATGGATCTCCAGGCCCCTCTTCCTAATCTGTCTTCATCAGGAGACGGCTGAAACCTGTTCAGCATCATAACAGTAAGCAGATCTCAGTGACTACCAAGCGCTGAGTGTATGGGCCAGGAAGTGAAGCCAGGTTTCCGAGCTCGAAGGCCATTATTCCTCAACTCTCTTCTGTCTACCTCAGCTAGGAAGGAATAGAACTGTCCTAGTGGAGGTGGAGGTGGAGGTAGAGGTGCAGGTGGAGGTAGAGGTGGAGGTGGAGGTGGAGGTAGAGGTGGTGGTGGTGGAGGTGATGGTGGTGATGGTGGTGGTGGTGGTG